>BRZM01000133.1:664755-842376 GCA_033238685.1 Lates japonicus
TCCTCTCTCCTCCTCCTCTCCTCCTCAGGTACGTTCAGTCTGTGGTGTCATCCTAAGTTTGAGGATCGTTGTCACTCTGTGGTGGAGTTCATAGAGAGAGCCATCATGCACTCCAAGAGCGGGAAGTTCCTCTACTTCCTGCGCTCCAGAGTCCCTGATAACCCACCGACCAATCAGCTGTCAGTGTCACCTCAGCTGTCTGTGTTCAGACCAATCAGCTGTCAGTGTCTGTGTTTCAGGTCTGCCTCCGACCCCGGTCCAGCTCCTGTATCCGGTCTCCAGGTTCAGCAGCGTTAAATCTCTGCAGCATCTCTGCCGCTTCTGCATCAGACAGCTGGTCCGTATAGACCACATCCAGGAGCTGCCGCTGCCCACGTGAGTCCACCTCCCCCAGACCCTGAACCCTGAACCTCACCCAGACCCCGAACCCTGAACCTCACCCAGAGCCTGAACCCTGAACCTCACTATATATCACTACAGACTCCTTTGGCACAACAGAGATTTTACTGGGGAGCTGCTGGAGACACACACCTCCATCTGTTAGTATTAATGCAACGACATTTACCTTAATGATACTTTTGCTTCCAGTAAAAGTATCTGATTGCTAACTTCCACCACTGAAAGTCTTTGTGCTTACAGACACACTAACAGACAATCGCAACTCAATAAAACTGTCAATAGATCTAGTACTGTCTGCAAAGACGTGTTCCTGGTATACTTTACTGTTGTTGATTTGTTGTCTCTCTCTCCTCAGGCCTCTGATCGCCTACCTGGGAAGTTTATTTTCGACCCGAGGAGATCAACCCGGCTGAGCGAGGACCCGGCAGGTGGCCAGCGATCCGAATACAAGCGTAGCACTGGGCCGAGGACAACGTGAGTCAAGCTATAACGACTCGTCTTTTGCTGTCGAACTGATTCACTGCAGTAACATGTTCTCTTCTAGCTTCTCCTGCGAACTATTTTCCCCTTTCTTTTATTTTGTTCTGGTGTTTTTTTCAATCAAGCTCACCGACGATCAAACATTGAACTGGGCTCTGGTTGCAGCCAATCGGCTCCCTCCGATCAGTCCTATATCTGGGCCGGAGTTTCAGATGATCCGCCCTCCTCCGGGGCTCTCTGATTGGCTCACGGGGAGTCGACACTGGAGTGTGCATGGGGGGAGGGGGGCAGGGGATGTGGAGACTCCGCCTCTCTTCTGATGTCATCACTGAGCAGCTGGGACTAAAGGCGTCTGCGTTAGCGGCAGCGTGACCGGCCTTCAAAATTTCTAAAAAAGAAAAAAAACAAAAGTTCAGCGGTAAAACGTTCAGTGTCGGGATCTCCGACCTCCAACACCTAAAGCCTTCACGGCTAGCAAATCTGGAGGTCTTTATTAGTCCACGTTCATCAGGTCTGAACCAGGTCTGAGTCCAGTTCACCAACGTTACTGGAACCAGCTGAAACACAGTTTTAGCTTGAAGTCCCACGATGGAGATCAGAGCCACTGTTGGAGAGAAATCACAGGATGTGAGAGGTATTAAATCAGGAATAAAGTTGTAACAGTAGAAACTATGGGTATATTCAGTGGGGCTGAACCGACTCCAGATTTTGGGTCTTGATGCGACTGTTCAAGTGGTAGAGACTCGGACAATAACGGCTTCACAGGATTGTGGATTTGTCTCAGTAGATGAGAATCAGTTACAGATCCAACTAAATGTTAGTAGATTAAATCACCTTTCTCTTCTCCTTAACCAGGTATTACCTCTGTCTCCACTTCTATGATAATTGTTTCAAATTAAAGCCCTCAAGGGGCATATAATTACAAAGTCATAACTGCAGCGGTGATAATAGTCTAAATAATCCTCCTGCTCCCATGTCTCTGTTTTAAAACTCTGTAACTCTGGTAGTTTTCTCTTTGGCTGTGGCTCTCAGGTAGAACTCCTGAGGCGACAGGAGCAGTCGCTCTGCTTTCATCAGTCTCCACTGCCTCCATCACTGTTCTGGTTTATTCCGTTTTAAGACCAGACTCAGTTAAGTGAAGTGAAAGTCGTATCGAGGACTCTCTGACTGATGCATTGAATAGTGAAACATGAAGCTTCATATTTCAAGGTTCCTGTGAGAACAGACTGTTAAGATGGTTTTATTGAAGCTGTGAGCTTTAACAGAGAAGTTAAACTGTGCAATATCAGAACATGGAGTTAGTTTTATCTTAATTGTTAAATAATTCATCAGTGTTTTATTTGTTGGGTCGGATTCCTTTATTATCAGAGTTTTTTTTGATGGTATTCTGCAGACACAGGACGTCAGGAGGAGCTGTTTCCTCGTTTCTCCGATCACGTCAGATCCAATCAATTCAACTCCATCGTCTGGTCAAAGGTTACAGATAAAGTGACGGAGACTTTGGTTGAGTGAAAACTCCAGAGTTAGACTCCAGTGATTTGATTTCTTTATATCCTGTGATTATTTTTAATGTAACATTGGCTCTGATCCTCCGTCGTATCAAACAACTTCAGCTCCAACAAAACAAAACTTCAGTCAGAGGTAAATCACCACAGAGCTGTTATCCTCAGGATGACCATGGACACTGACTGAAAGCTCTTCACAGACGTCACCTCAGTAAATTTAAATGGTTCCTTTGGGAACTTTCAGGTCACGTGGATTGTTTCTGAGAACAGATGAGACCGTGGACTGAGAAAGACCTCAACATCTGAACATCGTCTCTCAGCTCAGTGTTGGAGAAACTTCATGAAGATCGTGTCTCACAAAGATTAAAAACTTCTGTTTACAGCAACGTGTTGAACAGTTGATAAAACTCTCATCATCAGGTTTGTTCAGGTCTGACCTTTGACCTGGTCTGTGTTGATGTTTAGCTGATGAAGACAGTGTGAAACAGTCAAAAGCTCCAGAACTGAATGAACCCTGTGGTGAGGTTGTTTTATAAACTGCCGAACAGTTTTAATTCATTTATCAGTGTTTGTTCTGATTCAGCTGTTTGATGTTTGATGACTACTGTCACCTGCTGTACAGCTCCACACGGGACCATTTAACCTTACACAACTTTTATGTAGCAGTAACAGTTAAACTGGTTCAGGACGAGGACCAGTTTGGGTTTTAGTCTGTTTTGATGGATAAAGTTCGGTGTTAGTCTCTCAGGTCTGACAAGACTAAACAAGTCAGTAGGCTCTGCAGGACTGATCTGAAACCAAGGAGTGAGTTTAGCATGTTAGCATGTTAGCACTTGAGTGTCCAAATAGTGTCTAAATGAGACTACAGAGGTTGTGGGGGTCAACATGAAAGCCACCATCTACTCACCAGTCTGTACAGCCTCGTTGTGTGTTTCTACTTTCTGGCTCTTTCAAACTCTCACTAACTTTCTAAGAAGGCTTTTGTAGAGAGCTCAGAGCTAAATAGAATGACCCAGTTGGAAGCTTAGTGGTGGAGACGTTGACGTCATGTGACCGTGGTGTAGTTGGTTTATAGCCCTAACGTGGCTTTTGCTTCTACCGGAAGTTGGATTTGGGCTTCAAACATCAGAACAGTGGTGTTCATCTTGAGATTATCTGATCAACTAAACCTGGAGGATCAGAGACTTTAGCTGCTCGCAGTTTATTTTCTGGAACCAGGCTGATGCTGACTTCAGGTTGGACGACAGAAACACATCATCACTGCAGAGCTCTATTGACACTGTAACCTGATGTTTACTTCTCTACAAGTCTTAACTACATCAGCTGTGACTGGTCGGCCCCTATCTGTCTCTCTGTGGTCGTACACTAGTGTCACAGAAACTCCACCACCACCTGGTGTTCAGGAGGTGTAACTGCAGAGCTAGACGTATGAACCAGCCTTTGATCAGATGTTAATGACCTGGGAGACGAGTCAGTGATGACGATCTGTCAGAATCATTATTGTGAAGTTTGAATATCCAGTTTGTTTACATTTTATTGATGCACTTTCTCCAGGATCATGTTGCTGAACTGAGCGGTCAGAGGAACATTGTTTCCGAGAATCTGAACATGAACATGAGCTGTACTTTTTAGATGGAAACGTTTAGATCCAGCGATTCTAATGTGTTTTTATTTTTATTAGTTTATTCTGAGGAATCTTTCATCTTCAGATATCAGAGTTGGAGGAACTGAAGTCCAGGGTCTCTGAGAACTAGTGAACTAGTTTGTTTGACCAGATCTGAAATCACCTAAAGCTGCAAACAGACTCAAAGACGAGGTGAAAGTCCTGAGAGAGCACACCTGACCAAGGTCGTCAGAAGCAAACTGAGCTTTTTAACGTGGTGATAAGAAACTAAAATATATCCTCAGGTCTGGTCTGATTCTTGAATCTAAAACAGCACAGACCTAAAGAAAAGCAGTTCATGTTCATGTGCATGATTGAGAATCAGATGAACCACAGGAGCAGCTTCGGTTAAACCAGAGTGAAGTTTGTGCAGCTGTAAAAACTGACGATGCCTCAGTCATTGGTTTTAGTTTAGTTTCTGTTTTGTTGCCAAGGATTCGTCAGGTTGTTGTTCAGTGCACAGGAGGAAACACAGGATCCTGGAGGCGACCGCCGCTCCGACCGCTGTGGCAGTATTACCAAAAAATAACAGGAGGAGGAGGAGGAGGTGGAGATTGTTACCGTGACGACTACTGAACAACGTTACCTTGACGATGTTTCACTGGAAGGAGCCGGTGTTTTTGGAGTTTTACTGGTTCAGACACTGGTTCTGTCCCAGCAGAGACTGGGAACACTGGAGACACTGGGACCTGAGCACCCTGTAGGCGGGAGGGGGGACACTTCCATGATGTCAAAACAAGTGAAGGGAGGGGTGAGGGGGACACACAGATGAGTCTTATCACTGC
Source organism: Lates japonicus (assembly GCA_033238685.1). Taxonomy (NCBI): domain Eukaryota; kingdom Metazoa; phylum Chordata; class Actinopteri; family Centropomidae; genus Lates; species Lates japonicus. The sequence goes on from BRZM01000133.1 coordinate 669,588, forward strand.
ACACTGAAGGACTGGACAGCTGCTGACTGGAAGATGAGACTTTTTTTTTTTGGTGTGGACGAACTGTGAAGGAGTTATTGTGTCATCTCTGGTGCGAAGCGGCCATTTTGTGCAGTCACCTGTTAATAAAACAGTGTGGGTGGGGCTTACGTTGGTCTGCAGGTGCAGCTTCTTTCTGTCTCTGTTCATGCAAAACCTGAGGCTGGAGATGAAACCTCAGCTCTCTGTTGGTGTCAGAAGTCTCAGCAGATCAGATTCAAATCATCATTTCCTCAGTTTTAGACTCAGTTTCATTCAGTTGTTGCCAACAGGTGATATGAGGGGAGGTGAGGAGGGGGTGGGGGGGATGCCATCCATCTTATACAAACATATATGCAGAGATTGTACAACAAGATCACCGACTTCCTATCCCATTATAAATCCATAGCCATTAATGAGTTGGTCGCCCCTTTGCAGCTGTAACAACTTCCATTCTCCTGGGAAGACTTTCTACAAGATGTGGGAGTTACTCTGTAGGCAAATTGTCGCTCAGTCATTCAGAAGAGCATCTGTGAGGTCAGACACTGATGTTGTTTGAGAGGGCCTGGTGTTTGATGGGGTCGAGGTCCGGGCTCTTCCACATCAAACTCACCCACCGGTGACTTTATGGATCTTACTTCGTCACGCTGAAACAGAAAAGATCTTTTCCCAAACTGTTCCCACTGAGTTAGAAGCATAGAATTGTCTAAAATGTCTTATCAGTAAGCTAAAGCTGAAACCTTAAGATTTCCCTTCAGTGGAACTAAGAGGCCTCGACCAACCCCAGAAAAACAACCCACAGCCTCATCCCTCCTCCACCAACCGTTACAGTCAGGCAGGTGACGTTCTGGTCCAGATAGAGAAGTGTGATTCGTCACGCCACAGAACTCATGTCCACTGAGTCCAGAGTCCAGTGGTCTGAGTTGCTGTGGTTCCTAAACGCTTCCATGCTGATAATCCCACTTAGAGCTGATTGTGGAATATTCAGAAGGGAAGAAATTTCACAAACTGACTTGTAGCTGTGGCATCCTGCTACTGCACCACACTCAGTGAGCTCTGTAGAAGACCAGTTCTTTCACAGGAAGGCAGACTGCATGGCCAGGTGCTTAATTTTATTCACCTGTAGCAATGAGACTGAATGAAACACCTGAATTCAGTGATTAAAAGTGTGGCCTATCTGGGGTGCCCCCATAGCCGAATGTTGGGGCGCGTACCACATGGGCTTAAGTGCCCTGAGCAGCTGGTCCCCGGATCGACTCCCGGTCTGGCCGGATCTTTACTGCGTGTCATTCCCCCACTCTCTCTCCCTGTTTCCTGTCTTATCTCCACTGTCCTGTCCATTAAAGGCGAAAAAGCCCCCCCCCCAAAAAAAAGTGTGGCCCATCTCGTACTACAACATCTTTCCTCTTTGATTCTATCAACAGAACGACTGGAAGCAGAATCAGCTGATACAGGTAACCAGAGACGTTTTTGTAGCTCAGACATCATGTGACCAACAGCTGCTGTTCATCACGGTGAAGGAGAGTTAGTTTCACTCGAGTGAGTTAACTCGTTGACATGAATCGGATGAACCATCCAGTGTCAGACTGATGAACTTTGACCTGAAGCTGAAACATGATTCTGGTGGAGGCAGCAACATGTCTTTACTTTCTCTACTGACACAGACTGAAGAGAAGAGATAGAAGATGAGGAGAGAGTTCAGACATAAATACAACCTGAAATATCTCCAGTACAAAAACAAAATCTCTAAAACACGAGCTGCTAAAAATGTATATTTATCTATCAATTATTTGTGTAAATTTAGCAGGTTTATTGCACAAAGAATAAAAGAGTTTTTACTGAGGGAAGAGTTTGATCTGAGCTCTGTGGAGGAGCCGCTGGTTAAAGATGGCCGACATCTGGACCCTCCTTCACAATACAATGTCGTCATTTTACTGTCGACATTAAAAACTGTAAAAATTAAAAATTAAAAACTGCCTTCAGACGGCTGCAGGTCCAGGATCAGCTTCACGTTAGTCGTCGAGAGTTGATGTTTAAATCTGTTGTCATATAAAACACATTCATGATCTGTCAGAGACACAGGTTTAAGATTCAGATCAAAAATGATTCAAACTCAAAGTGAAATAAAGAAGGTGTGATCATTTTACAGGAATATTTTTACTGCAGTTTGAAGTGAAGAGTCCGAGCAAAGACTGACTGCTGTGGTTTTATGAGCAGCTCTGCAGTCGGCCAGCAGGGGGCGAAGCACGCTGACGGTGAAACACAACATGTGAGAGGTGCAGGGATGTGACTCTGTGTTTGTGTGTGTTTATCAGCCTGATACGTCATGTGAAGGTTGGTGAGGAGGTCGATGACCTTTACAGGAAGTCCTCAGTTTACTCACAAACTCAGCTCCTGCTAACACACACACACACACACACAGTCAGAGGGAGGATCAGAGCTGAACGGAAAGAAAAAGAAAGCGATTCAGTGTGAACATCAGTTTTCTGTCCTCAGGTCTCAGCAGCAGCAGGAGGATGATGATGAGGAGGAGGATGGAGGTTCTTCAGGTTCTGGTTCTGCTGCTGGTCTCTCTGCAGGTCTCAGGTCAGTCCTGTGTTTGTTGATTTAGAGATGTTAACGTCTCTGTAACATTGTGTGACTCAGATCAGACCCGGTCCTGATCCTGGTCTGAACCCACAGAGGATCAGAGCTGACAGACAGCAGTCGCTGCTGTAACTCTGTGTTCACTGCTTGTTGTGATCAGTTATTAGAGAATGGATCTGATTTTAAACTGGACTGCAGGTGTTTATGAGTTCAGGTGTGCACCCACCCTCTGTCTGTTACTAAAGAAAGATCTGAATAAAATCAAATGAAACTGAAGCAAATTTAATAAATAATAAAGTTACATTTTGTTGGAAATAATAAACAAATACAACAAACGTGGCTCCACCTGTGCTCAGGTGTGTGTAACGTCACTGTCACATGATCTCACCTGGAGCCTCTGTCATCTGAGCACCTGTTGTTTTGGTGAGCAGGTACGACCTCCCTCTAACTGGAGACATCATCAGCAGCCAGCGAAAGTATGTGTTTTTGCTATCGCTACACAGCTAACGTTAGTTAGTTAGCTAGTTAGTTAGTTACTTTATTGTCCCATTGGGAAACGCATTTCACAGCTGTACAGGCAGGGAGATTACCTGAGTAGCACACACCCACACATATAACAACAGTCATTTGTGACAAAGTACAGATATCAATTTGTGAATCAAGTATCACATATTGTTCAGAGTATTGATGGCTGTGGGGATTGTGTCCGCTAAAACGCACTCTGTTGCATCTGATGGACCCGTATCGTCACCAGAGGGTAACAACAGGGAGAAGCAATGGCAGTAAGAGTGGTCCTGTTATTGCCTGAGCGAAGTAATGGCCTTAGTGTTTAACTGTGAGAGGTTGGGAGTGGGAAGACCAATGATTTTAGCCGTTATGGAGGTTATTTAGGAATATAAGTTCCGTTTTGACCGTGAGTATTGTCAGAAACAAGGAGAACAGTATAGGAGGATTATTGGATGATACTTTATACAACATTAACAGAAGGTGGGGAAACATGAAGTCCTTTTAAGCTATTTGGATAACTGAGAGTCTTTGGTTGCATCTTTATGAATGTCCATTGTGTGTGAGTCAAATGAGTTTATTGTCAAGGTGACTCCCAAATTTGAAATGTTCAACCATATCAATTGTGGTATTGTCAATGATGATGGACAGGTGTTGCAGGATACCAACAGTCATTTCTGGGTTTTCTTGAGGTTGAGTTGGAAGATATGTTGACACCACTTGGTGAAGTGTCTCTATTGAGTTCTGATAATGTGCAAGGGAGGTGCTGTCCTCAAGAAGTCCCAGCATGGCGGTGTCATCTGCATATTTGATGTACATCAGGTGGGTGATGGGCTGGTGCAGTCATTTGTATAAAGTGTATACAGGAAAGGACTTAACACACATCCCTGGGGCTCCAATGTTGGAAATATGAGTTGTTGTGGTACCGCCGTCCGAATGGTCTGCTGTCTGTTGGATAAGAAGTCATGGGATTAAAATGAATCAGCCGGGTGGAACATGGAGTCGGTGTACTTAGGTATCAGAATGTGCCGCTGTATGGTGTTGAGCTTGAAATCTGCAAAGAGTATCCGAGCTGATTGCCAGAGTGTCCAGATGTTCCAGGAGGAGATGCAGCAGGCAGGCCACAGCGCCCTCCGTCCTCCCATTCTGTAGGCGAACCGAAAAGATCCAGTTGCTCTTGGACCATTGGTAAAATGGTTCTGAGCAGCAGATGCTCAAGTATTTCATAATTAAAGATGTTAATGCAATTGGTCTGAAGTCATTGGAGTTCTTGGTCGTGGATCTCTTGGGTATTGGGATGATAGTAGCATTTTTTCTCAGGGAAAGAGCAGGAATTCATAGGTCCATGTCTCACAGAAGAGGGGATGAATTACAGGTGCCAGTTCTGATGCGCAGGTCTTCATACCCTGTTAAGTATTAGTAGCTGTTTACTGTGAGTTCATCAAACCTCATTCCTTCACTCACCAGGAGCTGTTTCCAGCTGTGAAAAACAACGTCAGTGTTTTGCTTCTGTTTCTGTCTCTTCTTTTCTCCTACTGAAGTTAGCATGCTAACCAGCTAGCCCCAGTCTGTCCTATCTTATAACACCACTTTATGATAGTGAGTCACTGACGATGAAGACGTAGCTCTGCTCAGAGGATGTAAACAAAAACAACAAAAACTCACACACAGCCCCTTTAAACTGCTGGAATCAGGTCCAGGAAGATCAGTTCAGTTAAAGACTCCTTCAGTCTTTAAAAACCAGCGTTCATCTCTGATATCCAGCCAGGAAAATGACGGAAACATCAAGAATCAGAAACAGAGTTTGGTGTTTGTTACAGCCACAGAAGCCGGGGATCATGGGTCAGTCCACGTCAGGACACAGACTGATCAATCAGCCCTCGTCAATAGATTTTAATCAGAGTTAAACACTGAGGCAGGAGAAGCAGTAACACAGGAGTCAGTAACGTCAGAGCTCAGCAGATCTACAGGAGAAGAAAAAGCAGCTGCAGCAGTTTTTCACTAAATGAAACACAAACTGTTTTTAAATTTGTTTTTATTTTTGGAGATTCGCCTGAAAATTGTGTAACTGCTGATGGGAAACGTGAACAAACTTTACTCTGTGTTGAAATCCTGGAAATCCTCCAGTGGAAGTGAAACAGCATGAATCATGTTGACAGTGTTTAACCTACAGCTGCAGCTACACACTGGACACTCTAACTGTGTGTGTGTGTGTGTGTGTGTGTGTGCGTGTACAGAGTGTGTGCGGTGTTTTGCACGCTTCGACCTGACCTCCAGTCGCTGTGATGAAGAGCTCGGTGAGGTGGATGAAGACGATTGCTGTCAGAACCCTCAGTACGGTTACCAGGCAACAGGCGGAGTGTGTCAGTCCTGCGGGTCAGTGCCCCCCCCCCACACACACACTCCACTTTCTCAGACCTAGTTTACAGAAACGTGTGTGTGTGTTCAGTCCTCCGGTGTGGTCGTCCTGGTCGTCATGGTCACCGTGTAACGTCCTGTGTGGGGACGGGGTGAGGCAGAGAAGCAGGAAGTGTTTCGGTATCGGCGAGTGCGCCAACGCTGAGGACGACCTGCAGGTGGAGCCGTGCAGCGGCACCTGCTGCGACGGTATGCACACACAGAAACACACACATTCAGATTCAACATCCATGTGATTTATATGTGTGTGTGTGTGTGCAGCGAAGGGGTGGGGCTTGTGGGGCACCTGGTCGCCCTGCTCGGTCACCTGTGGAGAGGGAGGAGTCAGGAAGAGGAAGAGAGTCTGTTCCAGTCCTCCTCAGTGTCACTCAGCCTGCAGTGGTCCTTCAGAGGAGACAGAGAGCTGTCCCACACTCACCTGTCCAGGTAACCTGTCTGTGTGTGTGTCCAGGTAACCTGTCTGTGTGTGTGTCCAGGTAACCTGTCTGTGTGTGTGTCCAGGTAACCTGTCTGTCTGTGTGTCCAGGTAACTTGTCTGTCTGTGTGTCCAGGTAACCTGTCTGTCTGTGTGTCCAGGTAACCTGTCTGTCTGTGTGTCCAGGTGACCTGTCTGTCTCTCTCTCCACCTGTCTGTCTCTCAGTCCACGGCGGTTGGTCCGGTTGGTCCGGTTGGTCTCAGTGTTCTGGTTCCTGTATCAATGAGCAGCGCGGTGATGTCCCGTCCAAGGTGCGGTATCGTTCCTGCTCTGACCCCGCCCCCTCCAATGACACCGTACCACCTGGTAATGGTTGCCTTGGAGACGGCTTCCAGGTGGAGGACTGCAGCGAACTCCCCAACTGTCCAGGTGAGAGGAGGACTGATCAGTGACGTCCTCAGGTGAACAGTTAAAGATAAGAAAACCTGACGTGCGCTCTGATTGGCTGTCTCTGCAGTGGACGGCGGCTGGGGGGCGTGGTCTGCGCCCGGGCCATGCTCCGTCTCCTGTGGGGAGGGGCTTCAGCTGTCAATCAGAATCTGTAATCAACCCGCCCCTAAACATGGAGGTCGACCGTGCAAAGGACCGAGCACTCGGAGCAGCGTCTGTCAGAGCACCTGTCCAGGTAACACACACACACACACACACACACACACACACATACACAGAAAACCTTGTCTTAAAGCAGCAGTGTGGAGGATTTACTGACATGACACCTGTCCCCTGAACTCTCCCTCTCTGAGCGTCAGAGAGTCTACGGTGGCCGTCAGGAGACAAAATCGAGTCAACTTCCACGTCGACTTCTCTGTGAGGAAAACTGAGTATTTTATTTCTGTTGTTGAGCTGGTTTATGGACGAACAGAGGAGACTGACGACTCGACGTTCAGCACAAGAAAATCTCCCACAGTCGTCATGAAGTGTCTTTAAAATCACAGATGAACAGACGTCGACTCCAAACGTCTGAAAGTCAGGACTAAATATCAGCACAGGACAAACCCCCCCCACCACAAAACACCCTCCACCTGCTTTAGAAATGAAACGTTTTACTCTCTTATGACAACTCCTTGGCGGCCATTTTCAGTGTCCATCCTGGTTCTTCACTGCATGTTTCCATCAGTGTGACCACACATGTAAAAAACAGGAAGTGAGAGTTCATGTTTTTATCATCCTCACTTCTTGTTTTTTATTCCAAATTGGTGAATGGAAACAGAAACACAGAAAATCAGCTGACGTTGGATAAAAAAACATAAATGATAAAGAATAAAAATATATTTGCTGTAAAGTTAAATTAGTCGCTGCATGTTTTTACATTAGAGGGACGAAGGTTCAATCTTCCAGAGCAGCTGGCGTTCTTGGTTTACCCGGAATCCCCTTCTCAGGTAACTGACCTTCAGCACCTGACCTGCAGGGGGCAGTATCACAGAATAAAGCTGATCACCACAACAACAGCAGAAGGTTTTAAAGACGAACCATCTACGCTGTTGCTGCTGCTGTAGTTTCTGTTCACGTCATAGAGGAAAGATGTTCTGCCCCCTGGTGGACAGACGCACTTTTAATCCTCCAGATACACAACACGTCTGTGAACAATGTCTAGACGCACACACGCTCTCAAAAACCAAGTCTGTGAGAGTTTCTATCTCTGTGTCTCTGACAGTTGACGGGTTCTGGTCCGGTTGGTCCAGCTGGGGTGAGTGTTCTGCTTCCTGTATCCCTCAAGGCGGAGCTCCCACCAGGACTCGCCACCGCTCCTGTTCTAACCCTGCGCCCTCGTCCAACCCGCCCGGCAGAGGTTGCCAAGATGACAGCCGTCAGAAAGCTGTAGAGAACTGTAACCAGCTGCCTCACTGCCCAGGTACACCTGTCTCATAAGGACTCACCTTCAGGAGGCCGAGCAGCAGCTCAAAGTGACTCTCTCTCCTCCTCTATTGTTTTTGTCTCTGCCAGTGGACGGAGGATGGGGGTCCTGGTCTCCCTTCACTTCCTGTCCTGTTACCTGTGGGGTGGGGCTTCAGGTGTCAGTCAGGAAATGTGACAGCCCTGCTCCTAAACATGGTGGCCGGCCGTGTCCCGGAAAGGGACGTCGAACCAGCATCTGTACAACCAGCGTCCACTGTCCAGGTATACCTGAGACCTCTGTCTTTTGTTGTGTCTCGTTGGTTTGGTTATAACGACTCCCAGGTGTTTTCGTAGAGATAACACTTTCAGGTGTTACGTTTTCGTAGAGTCTGAGTCACAGCTGATTTCAGTGACTGAATGACGTCCACATTCGTACAGATGACCTCCGTCTCTCTGACTCTGTGTGTTCGCAGTGGACGGGGTGTGGTCGGAGTGGTCGCCGTGGAACCCGTGTAAATTCCCATTCGGTGGGCGGGACATCCGCTGTAAGCAGCTGGGCGGCGTCCAGACTCGAGAGCGCGAGTGTCTCCATCGAGCTCATAACGGGTCCATCTGCAGCGGAGACGGCCTGACCGACCGCCGGGTCTGCTACGACGTCAGCAACTGTTACCGTGGGTTACACAGACACACACCCGTCTGTCTGTCTGTACTCGTGGGGACCAACCCCAACCTTTACTCTAACCCTTCATCGACCCCTGACCTTCAGCAGAGTAGACAAACTGAACAATAGCAATTTACTGCAAATGAACAAGGACATAAAGTAACAACAACAGAGGAAAACATGTATAACTGAAATAATAGTTTAGTCAAGAGAAAAAGTAAATAAGTAAAGAAATCTGTTGTAGTTTTTCCTCCTCAGGTGACAATAGAAACCTTCCATAGCTGCAGCTGACAAAGGTGCGCTTGTTTTCTACACCAGTGTACCTGCTGCTGCAGACCTGTGGAGTATTAACTGATCAGTGTTGACCTGCCACGCTCAGTTTGTCTTATTGATGTTTTTATCAGCAGTCAAACGCTTTGAATCGTTGTGTGTTTGTGCTGTAGTGAAGGGCAGCTGGGAGGGCTGGGAGCCGTGGAGTTTGTGTCAGCCAACCTGTGGAGCGAACTCCAGACGCGTCAGGAGGAGATACTGTAAACCTGATTACAGCAGCTACAGGTGAGTCTGTTTGTCAGCAGAGGAAATGTCAGAGATGTTTGAGTTCATCACAACAGATCTGAGACACGACTCCACACAGAGACGACTCCAGTTATTACAGTGTTTGCTGTATCAGCTCGTCTTTAATTCTGATGGTTCCCACCAACATTGGACTGATGCCTTTACTGACTCTGACTGGGGGGGGTTGTTGTGTGTTGCAGACCCACCATCGGTCGTCAGAAGGAGATTGCCTCGTTCTTCGGGACTCCACAGGCTGACTGTGGCGCGACGCCCGACGGAGGGCCGAAGTTTGAGGTCCAGAACTGTGTCAACGTTCCCGCCTGCCCCGATCAATAACCGATCAATAATAAGTTTACAGCAGCATCACATTATAATCAGTCGTGTGTGAGGGCTGTGATGTGGAAGGAAGTGGGTGCAGCTTCAATAAAAGCATCAGTGTATTAATATAAAATCTAAAGAATCGTCAGCTTCATGTTGTTGAACCATCTGCAGCAGCTGCTTTAAACTCCATCAGTTTACTTTAATCCAGTGGGTCCCAACCCATGGCTCAGGACCCTCTGAGGGGTCACCAGGTCAACCTCAGGGGTCGTCACATGATTAATCTCAGCTCTGATTCACTGATCTGGGTTCAGTTTCTGGACTTTTCTCTGATCTTTGATTTTATTGTGAAATATTGAAGTTTTATTTCTTTGGGTTTTGAACTTTTGTTTTTATTAAATATTTGTTGAGGTTACAGACCTCGGTACAGACTGAGTTTATGTAATAAACCCTAAAACAAAAGGTTGGAAATCATTGTTTAATAATGTGTTGGATTTCATCATCATGTGTTTTTATGTCACATCTTTATGTAAAAACATTTCTCTCTAAATTAAAGGAAGTAGGAAATGGAGGCACTCAGGTAAAGTAACTCTAAATTTATTTAAGTACATTTACTACTTACGGGGTCAGAAAGACAAACTTTCATATTCAAACCTGATTCATCAGATTGAGATGGGACTGAAGAGAAATCACAGCGAGGCTGAAATTGTTGAAGCAGTAGTCCGAGCCGTAAGCCCAGGTCTAAGCCTCCGTGACATGCTAGAGATCAAAACAGACCTCACCCTCCCACAGCTCCGCACCATATTAAAGGGGCACTACAAGGAGGACAGCTCCATTGATCTCTATCATCGGCTGATCAACATCACCCAGGAAAGTAATGAGTCCCCACAGAACTTTCTATTCAGGGCGATAGAGTTGAAGGAGAGACTCCTGGCATCATCAAGGGAGCTCGGCGCAGATGAACAGTATAGCCCAGAACTAATACAGAAGAAGTTCCTACGAGCTGTTGGCACAGGTTTGATTAGTGACAATGTGAAATACCAGATTAAGAGCTATCTGGATGACCTAGCAGTCACTGATGATGTTCTAATCACTAAAACAAATGAAGCAGCAAGCCTTGAGTGGGAGAGGCAACAAAAATTCAAGAAGAGCAGCAGAGAACCGAAAGTGAGAGAAATAAAAGTAGAGACACAACCAGCCCAGGGAGCAGTGATTGGCGCAGTTGGTGGACAAGAGCAGCCATTCTCCACACCTACCAAAGGTAAAGCTGCTAAAACACAACCAGTGGTGACTCGTAAAGATACAGAGCTCCTTGATATCATCAATCAGCTAAAAGGAGAAATAGCGGAAATAAAGGGAACTATTCAGGAGTCGCACAGACCGCCCCCCTCACAACGCCTGAGTAGGAGACGAGGCTGCAGGGAGTGTCAAGACAGCAACAGAGGAGAGCAGTGTGACCACTGTTTCAAATGCGGACAAAGTGGACATCTCTCCAGGGGATGCAGGAGACCCACCGACCGGATGGAGCAGTTTAATATGTCAGCTAGCAGTGTGGCATCACTTCCATCCCCATCTGTTAAAGAAACAAAACATAGTGAGCAGCCAGAAGATGTTTACAAGCTTATCACAGACAGTATTAAGCATTTGGAGACAAAAGTAGCTGCTAGCATAGCAGACCAGACAACCGAAACAGTCACTGTCAGCCTACTCTCTCCGAAGCGACGAGCCCAGCTACTGAACCTGATTGGAAAAAAACATATCATTACCTGCCTGCTGGATGGGGTGAAAACGAGAGCTTTGTGGGACACCGGATCACAGGTTTGCCTCATAAATGAAAAATGGAGACAAAAGAACATTCCACACACCCCAGTTAGGAGTTTAACTGAGATCATTGGGCCTGGTATACTAGATGGGAGGGCAGTAAATCAGACACCAATCCCCTTTTCAGGGTGGGTTGAAATTAAATTCAGGTTACCCACAAAAGAAGCTGCACAGTTAGAACTCCTAGTACCAGTTTTAGTAGGCCATGAAGATGGGGTGGCAGAGGAGCCAATCATCGGCTTCGATGTGATTGAATACTTGCTAGAAAGGGGAATAGAACCACCACGTGTTGTGACAGAGGCTGTTAGCACAGCATTCTCATTTGCCTGTAAAAAAGCTGAGGTTTTCTTGAAAGTGATGAAGTGTGAGGATGATGGGCTGGGTGAGGGTACAGTGAAGATGGGGAGAGAACTTATGAGTATCCCAGCTGGCCAGACAAGAGTTGTCAAATGTAGTGTGAGAGCAGGCCCACTCCCTGAATGTCAGGATGTCCTGTTTGAGCCAAGTCCCCATCCACAGCTCCCAGAGGGATTGGAGGTTCAGGAGAGTGTAGTACGTTTACAGCAGGGTACCTGGTCCCGCATCAACCTCCCAATCACTAATAACACAGCTCATGAGATCTTACTTCCCCCAAGAACTGTACTTGGACAAACTCAGAGGGTCAGAACCATTTACCCAGCAAACACAAGACCAATTGAAATAAAACAGACAGAAACAATAACACCGACTACTGAACAAGTATTTACACCCCCAACGGAACAGACAAACAGAACCAGTAGCAGTGAAGGTGTATGGGACCCTCCAGTTCCCCTTGACCACCTTCCTTCAGCGCAGCAGCAAAAGGTGAGGCAGCTGTTAAGAGAGGAGAGTAACGTCTTTGCTCGTGATGAGTATGATGTGGGCACAATACCCTCGCTGCAGCTTCAAATCGCCTCATCCGCCCACACCTGTAAAACGAACATACATCTCAGTGCCAAAACCACTTCATAAAGAAGTAAAAGAGTACCTCGAAGACTTGTTGAACAGAGGGTGGATAAAAAGATCAAAATCCTCTTACTCCAGCCCTATTGTGTGTGTGCGAAAAAAAGATGGGAGCCTCCGCCTGTGCTGTGATTATAGGGAGCTAAACACCAAGTCAATCCCCGACCGCCATCCAATTCCACGCATACAGGATATGCTCAACACCCTGAAAGGAAGCTCCTGGTTTTCTGTCTTAGACCAGGGAAAGGCCTACCACCAGGGTTTCCTGGAGGAGTCAAGCCGTCCTCTCACTGCATTTATTACACCATGGGGATTGTACGAGTGGGTGCGAATCCCTTTTGGTTTATCGTCTGCTCCTGCTGAGTTTCAGAGGTCAATGGAAGAATGTCCGGGCTGCGAGATGAGATATGCTTACCCTATTTGGATGATATTTGGATGATAACTTGGTTCATTCCCAGACATTTGAGGACCACTTAAAGGATCTGAAGAAGGTCCTGCAGCGTTATGAGAGCCATGGAGTCAAGTTGACACCCAGAAAATGTGAGCTCTTCAAAAACCAGGTGAGATTCCTGGGGAGGCTGGTTACAAAAGATGGCTACACCATGGATCCTGCAGATATTGCCCCAGTCCAGGCTCTAAAACAGAGAAACCCCACCACTGTTGGGGAGGTGAGGAAGCTGTTGGGATTCATCTCATACTATCGCAACTATATTCCCAACTTTTCACGGATAGCAAAGCCTCTGTATGATCTCCTCTCCACAGAAAAGACTGTAAAAAGGAAACATACAAAGGGAAAGCGTGACAAAAAGACACAAAGTAAAGGGGGTCAGTTGTCATCATCCTGCCCAGTTGTGTGGTCAGCTCAACACCAACAGGTGCTCTGTCAGTTAGTCAGTCCTCACTCAGCCCCCAGTTTTAGGGTATCCTGACTTCGAGCAGCCGTTCATCCTGCACTGTGATGCGTCACAGGAAGGACTCGGGGCTGTGCTTTACCAAAGACAAAATGGAAAGCTGGTTGTGATTGCATATGGGTCGAGAACTCTGACTGTCCCAGAGAAAAACTACCACCTTCATTCAGGGAAACTGGAGTTTCTTGCCCTGAAGTGGGCCATTTGTGAGAGGTTCAGGGACTATCTCTATTATTCACCACCATTTACTGTCTACACTGACAACAACCCACTCACATATGTGCTCACAACGGCCAAGCTGAATGCAACCACACACCGGTGGGTAGCTGAACTTGCTGACTTCCAGTTTGCCATTAAGTATCGACCCGGCAGGACTAACAGGGATGCTGATGGTCTCTCACGCATGCCCTTGGATATGGAACAGTACATACAAACCTGTACAGAAGCAGTGACACCTGAGGTCATGAACAGTGTGACTCAGGCTCTGGCTGTTCAGCTGCAAGGAGATGAACCCTGGCTGTGCCCACTGACTATTTCAACAGTTGTGACTGAAACAAATAATGAAGTGAGTATGTCAGGTTTGGGGATCCCCAGAACAGCTCTGAGAGAGGCGCAAGAGGAGGATCCTGTAATTGGAGAAGTGCTGAAGTATGTCACCTCAAAGCACTGGCCAAAGGGTGGTAAACGAGTCCACAACAAGGAGATAGCTGCCCTGGTAAGACAAAAACAGAAATTGCACATTGATGAGGGTTTGCTATACAGAAAAACCACCAGCCGATCACAGCTACTCCTGCCTAAGAAGTTTCATCAGCTGGTTTACAAAGAATCACATGAAGACATGGGACATTTGGGTGTAGAGAGAGTTTTGGCCCTCATCCGGGACCGCTTTTATTGGCCTCATATGCAGCGGGATGTTGAGCACTACATAACAAAGGTGTGCAGCTGCCTGAAAAATAAGCGTCCCAACAGGCCAACCAGAGCCCCCCTGACAAACATCACCACCACTTACCCATTCGAGTTGGTTGCAATAGATTTCTTACATTTGGAGAAATGTAAAGGAGGGTATGAATATATCCTTGTGGTTATGGACCACTTCACGCGGTTTGCGCAGGCTTACCCCTGCAGAGATAAAAGTGCCAGAACAGCTGCAGAGAAGATATTTGGAGATTTTGTCTTGAGGTTTGGTTTTCCCATGCGGCTCCACCATGACCAGGGTAGGGAGTTTGAAAATAAACTGTTTGCTAAGCTTGAAGAATACAGTGGAATTAAGGGGTCTAGGACCACACCATACCACCCCCAGGGGAATGGCCAGGTGGAGAGGTTTAATAGGACGCTGCTGGCCATGCTCAGGAACCTCCCAGAGACAGCCAAAGCAGATTGGAAAGCATCTCTGTCAAAGGTAGTGCATGCCTATAACTGCACATGCAGTGAGACCACTGGATATGCCCCTTACTTCCTCTTGTTTGGGAGAAACCCCAGACTCCCCATTGATCTGATGTTTGGTCTCCCCATCAAAGATCAAAGCTCCTCCCACAGAGATTATGCTGAGAGGTGGAAAGCCCGCATGAGTGATGCTTATAAACTAGCCTCAGAGGCAGCTTGTAAAGAGAACAAACGAGGAAAAATGCTCTATGACAGAAGGTCTCGGGGTGCAGAACTATATCCGGGATGCAGAGTGCTGGTCCGAAACCTCAACCAAAAAGGAGGACCAGGGAAATTGAGATCATTCTGGGAGGATCAAGTGTTTGTGGTGACACAAAGGAAATATAAAGACAGCCCAGTATATGAGATCAAGCCGGAAAATGGAAAGGGCCGTGTCCGAGTTATCCACAGAAACCTTCTGCTGCCATGTGACTTTTTGCCCATGGAAACAGTGGACTCATCTACAGATCAGAAAAGGAAAAAACGGGAAAACAACAAAGAGAGATGTAACCCACATGAGCCAGAGTACAGTTCTGAGGATGAGGAAGAATGGAGAGGAGTCACAGGATTGGTGGCAGGAGACCGGAAACAGGGTGGACAACATCTGTGGACAGTGGTACCAGAAGTTGAGCTACAAAATGGACCAGCAGGAGAAGAGGACATCAACGATGAGGACAATACTGTACACCGACAGCGACCAAGAAGATGACGAACCACCTGTCAATGAGAAAAAGTATCCTTTCAGACTGAGAAAACAAAAGTTAATGTTTACTTACCATAAGTTAGGACAGCCTACTATGGCACATGAATAAGTAATTCTGGCAGATTCATAAGCTTAATATTGCAGTTAGGTTGTTGTAAAACAGAGAATTTGAGATTTTCATTACTGTTCTATTAAGAGATCAGAAACACCTTAGTTCTGTCATGTTATGATATAGGTTAAAAAGGTGAATCAGAATGTTTGGTTAAAAAAACAAAAAAACAAAAAAAAAACAAAATCAGACAGCATGACTACTGCACCAGATGTCATTCAAAAGAAGGTTATGGCTATGTTGAGGTACCTTACTCAGTAAAGATGCAGATACCCGTGCTAGTGATGGAAGTGGCAGTGGACTGTTATCATGCACAATGACACCTGCTGCAAGCATATGGCATTAATGGGAGATACTTGTCATATGGTTTACTGTGATGAACAGGAGTGCATCTTCATGGATTTTATGGACACTGACTCCTACTTAGATGTAACCTTCCTTGAGGCAATGTATAAGGGCCACATATGGACTGATAGTGTCATAATGTCGGGACGTTATTTTAATTTTTGAGGGGAGAGTGTAAAGGCAAGAATTGATTTATATAAGAAAAGAGGCCACCCCCATTATATTTTATGTAGTACATTGTGATACTTTATATTATTCAAATGTTCTGGATTCTGAAATGTGATGTTTTCCGTAGTTTTGCAGGATAATGTGTGCTCCAGTCTCATGTTCTTCAGGACATAGTACTTTGAGAAATGCAATTACTCTGTTACACCACAAGAGGGAGTCTCCTTAAAAATGAGCAGTTTTAGCGGTGGTAAACAAGGCCAGGTCATTCATTACAATGCGGTGTGCCAGAGCAACAAGCATGTAACGTTGTACTTGTCCATATTTTTACAGATGGCCAGTAAAGGTTCCACATAAAAAACCACACTGATTTGAACTCGCTTCATTTCAACTGTGCAACAATTACTCACCGCTGTAAACACTGATACACACCTGTGCTCAGGTGGTTGTTGCCATGGGAACAGCAGCTTCTCTGTGACCGACCTGGTTTAAACTCAGTGTTTGTCCTCTGATCCGTTCACTTCAAAATAAAACCTTCCACAGAGCTTTTATTGTGAAGTTCCTGCTGCAGCACCAATGAAGGTTTGTGCCCTGCGGGTCACAGCTTCGGTCAAATATGATGCTCAGACATTTACACTGAGCTGCTCCAAAACTTCACCGTTAGAGACAGAATATGATTATTTATGCAGTGAAACAGTTTTATTGTTGTAGATCAATCACTGAAGGATTAATAGTGATTAATAGTATTGATAGATCTCATACAGGATCAATACCTGGAGACATGAACTGATTCAGATTCTCTGCTGTTTGAACCTGTCTGTTCAATAAGGACATTTCTCAGCTGTTTTAAATTGTACTGAACGGTCCAATCACCTGTCCAGGTGCACAGGTGGACAGGTGGAGGGGACGCTGAGGTCAGTCCAGCTCGGTGGTGTGAAGCCTGGAGGAGTCACAGTCACATACAGAGAGAAACCTGCTGCTGGACGACTTCCTGTCACCTGCACCAGGTAAATAATCATTGTGTTTATACTGTTAGCATCGTTAGCTCCCCGCTTATCATCTGTTTGTTTGTTAGTGCGTGTTGGTGCTAACAGGAAGTCATCAGCTGCTCGGGTGTAAACACAGACTCGAAACACGTGTTTTTAAATTCAGTGTGAATTCCGCTTCCTGTAGACGTCATTATCTCTGACGTCCTGAACGAACGTCGGTAAACGTGAGTAGAAAAAAACGCTCCTCGTCGCTGCAGAACTTCATTCAGAATCCTCCTGTTTTTAACTTTCCTTCAGTGTCACAGTGAAACAGAGAGAGTTGTCTGAACATCAGTGGAGACTCTGACAACAGGAGCTGATCACAGTGAAATCAGCGAATTTAACTCACTGAATCATACAGATATTGAAGCTCCTATCTGCTGTATATACCGTGTCTCCTCATTTCACCACTGTACACACAGAGCTGCTGTTACAGTGAACACAGTGTGTGGTTTGAAGTGACTGAGCTGACGGACATTTTGTCTTCATCACAGGAAGACGGAGGAGGAGACAACCTGCTGGAGCTTCATGTCTTCTACGTCCTCTCCAGGTGATGTCCCCTCCACAGGTGAGTCACTAACAGACAGGTAGGATTTAGTTTCAAACACAACGTTTCTTCTCAGACCTTTAATGGATCATGTGGTGTTTAGAGTCCGTGTGGACCCACAGGAATGAAGTAAACGTGAATATACATAAAGTAAATTATTCATTTATTCTTATATACAGTTCTGTTTAATATTCAGTGACAGTTCAGCATCTTAATGTGCAGTGTACATTATATTACAATAAATTGCTGTCTCTATCTGTCCATTACCAGTGAGTTAGTCTAATTCCAACACTGTGTATATTACACCGACCACTTTATTAGGTACACCTGTTCAACTGCTCATAAAGGCAAATATCTAATCAGCCAATGGCAGCAGCTCAGTTCATTCAGTCATGTAGATGTGGTGTCCTGTTGATGTCAGAGGTCAGAGGTCAGACTGCTGATAGGAAGGTGAAGGTTACTCAGATAACCACTGGTTACAACCAAGGTCTGCAGAAGATGTGAACCTTGAAGATTGATGCTGACCATGTCCATCCCTTTATGACCACAATGAACCGTCTCCTGATGGCTGTTTACAGCCGACACAGAGACACTGAGGACTTAAAGTCCATCAAGTTATTAACCCCAAACTTACAGTTAACCCCAAACCCAGGATACAGAGGTTCAGTGAAGGTGGTGTTGAAGGTGTGGAGGTGGATCAGAGAGTCAGAGGAGACTCTGTAGAAGGACAGAGAGCCAGCAGGACAGTCCACATACACTGCTACTCTGTTAGAGAGAGAGGAGGAGGAGGAGGAGGAGGAGGAGGAGGAGGAGGAGATGGATGTTGCTCTGTTATTGTGGCAGACAGAGTAACCATGAATCACAGAGCACCTCAGACTCCAGGACTGATTGTTGCATCCAAACAAACAGTCACTACGGTCTCCTTTCCTTCTGATTCCTCTGTAACTGACTGCGATGTCGATGTCTCCTCTCCACTCGACCTCCCAGTAACAGCGACCAGTCAGACCAGTTCTACACAGCAGCTGAGGACACCACTCAAATCTGTCTGGATGATCAGGATATGCCTGATCCTCTGTCACCCATGTCGCCTTCCTGTTGTTGTCAGATAGTTTGATGTCTCTGTCTGCTGTGTTTACATCCAGTTCCAATTCACAGGCGTCTGATGGAGACAGTAAGACACAGTGAATAAGACGACCTTTAGTGGTTAAAGGTTCAAGGTTACTGTGACTGCACAGAACACTGTTTTGGCCATAACTTAAGAAGCCACACATTAATTAACTGCACCTGGACTGGTTGGTGGAGT
This sequence comes from Lates japonicus, assembly GCA_033238685.1. Lineage (NCBI taxonomy): Eukaryota > Metazoa > Chordata > Actinopteri > Centropomidae > Lates > Lates japonicus. The sequence continues at coordinate 688,292 of BRZM01000133.1, forward strand.
CATACAACCACAAGGGGTTAGTTCTAATATTTTGATGTATGAATAGTGTGGTGTTGCTCTCATGAATCAAACTGAATCAAAACACGTACACTTCCTCACACCAGGTGTTATCCTCTTCTCTCCACCGCAGTCCAACCTGGAGGATTAAACACAGTCAGATACTGGTGGTATGTAGCGAGGCAGAATCTGTGGTTACTCTAAAACCAACACATTACTCTGCTTAATCAGGTTGAGTATGTTGGGGTCTAGAGGGCTCTAAGCCGCTCTAAGAAATTTGTCTTGAGCTAACATGAACCAGGATAACCTGTTTGAGCTTACATAGGTGTCCTGTACCTGAGAGTGTCCAGTCTCCAGTCTGGATCCTCCAGTCCAGCAGACAACAGCTTTGCTCCTGAGTCTCCTGGATGATTGTAGCTCAGGTCCAGTTCTCTGAGATGGGAGGGGTTGGAGCTCAGAGCTGAGGCCAGAGAAGAACAGCCTTCCTCTGTGATCAGACAGCCTGACAGACTACATGATCATATGGAGTTAGTTTTGGTTTATACTGTTACCAATGTAGCTACCTGAAGAGGAGTCTACCTGTGGAAACACTTACATTATGTTAGCTAATGTTAGCTAACACGGATTCCTGTAATCATCAACACTGAGTGACAGGAACTATCTTCCTGAAATATATTACTGATAAAGCCTCATACTCTGGGGCATCATGATGTATTTACATCACATACACCATGTTTACCATCAAGTAATCTAAGTTGCATGAATTCCAGTTAAGCTGTTTGTGTGGCTGCTTTCATTTTTACATTAAACATATAAGGTCTAGAATTCAGGTGTCAACCTGACAGAATGGATAAAATTTCACTGGATGATCCCTTACCTACTTTTTTACAGATAATAACCAGCATGAAATGGTAATTCACAGAAAGAAAACTGAACATTCACCTCAGAGTCTCCAGTCTACAGTGTGGACTCTCCAGTCCAGAGGACAGCTCCTTCACTCCTGAATCCTGTAGATTGTTGTTACTCAGGTCCAGCTCTCTCAGATGGGAGGGGTTGGACTTCAGAACTGAGGCCAGAGAAGCACAGCCCTCCTCTGTGATCAGACAATCTGACAGCCTGCGTGATCATATGGAGTTAGGTTTGGTTTGCACCATTACCAACACAGCAGTTACCTGAAGAGCAGTCTACCTGTAAACTTAGGACACATTCATATTGAATGCTGACCTGAGAGTTTCCACTTTGCAGTTTGGACTCTTGAGTTCGTCAGACAAGAGCTTCACTCCTGAATCCTGCAGGTGGTTTTTGGTCAGGTCCAGCTCCCTCAGACTGGAGGACTGGCAGCTGAGAACTGAGAACAGAGCTTTACAGCTTCTCTCTGAGAGGTTACAACTGGTCAACCTGAAGAAAAAGGAAAGGATTTATTCTTCTGTGTTGAGCAGTTGAATAATCATATTTGATGTTATACATGTATCCACTTATCTGTGCACCTACAGAGCTTTGTTGGAGGCTTTGACCACTGGCAGCAGCCTCAGAAGAGCCTCCTCTGAAGCAGAGTATTTCTTCAGGTCAAACACCTCCAGAACTTTTTCTGATGACAGTAAGATGAAGACCAGAGCTGACCATTGAGCAGGAGACAGTTTATCTGTGGAGAGACTTCCTGATCTCAGGGACTGTTGGATCTCTTCCACTAGAGAACGATCATTCAGTTCATTCAGACAGTGGAACAGGTTGATGCTTTTCTCTGGAGACAGATTCTCCCTGAGCTTCTTTTTGATGTACATATTTGTTTTCAGGTTGGTCTGTGAACGTCCTCCCATCAGTGTCAGGAAGCCCTGTCTGTGATTCTGATTGGTCGGCAGAGAGAGGCTTAGTAGGAAGCGGAGGAACAGGTCCAGTTGTCCGGTTGGACTTTGTAAGGCCTTGTTCACTGCACTTTTGTAGACGGCTGTCGCTGATGTTTTGCTGAAACACGTCAGCAGTCTTCGGACTGTCTGTCTTGGTGCAGGCATCACGTTTTTGTTGTATTTGAAGAGTGATGTGTTCACATGAACTGCAGCCAGAAACTCATGAATGGTCACATGAGCAAAGCAGAACATGTTTCTTTGATCTTCATCCTTCCTCTGCCCACACACCTGTTTGAAGATATCTGGGAATAACTCTGAATACTTTGAGGCTGCTCTGATACTAATGCCCGCATGTCTCAGGTCTTCCTCATTAAAGACCTTATTGCCTCTCAGTAGTTGGTGAAAAGCCAGTTTTGCCAGTAAGTGAAGGTAGTGGATGCACATTTCTGGGACATACTTCTTTTTTGCTTTGTTGGTCTGAACCTCCAGGAAGTGGATGTACATCTCAGTCAGGGTCTTGGGCAGCTCTCCTCCCTCTCTGGTTTTCAACACATCCTCCAGAACTGTAGCAGTGATCCAGCAGAAGACTGGGATGTGGCACATGATGTGGAGGCTTCGTGAGGTCTTGATGTGGGAGATGATCCTGCTGGCCTGCTCCTCATCTCTGAACCTCTTCCTGAAGTACTCCTCCTTCTGTGGGTCAGTGAACCCTCTGACCTCTGTCACCATGTCAATACACTCAGGAGGGATCTGATTGGCTGCTGCAGGTCGTGTGGTTATCCAGAGGCGAGCAGAGGGAAGCAGTTTCCCCCTGATGAGGTTTGTCAGCAGCACTTCTACTGTTGTGGATTTTGTCACATCAAGAGTCTGGTTTGTTTCGCCCATGAAGTCCAGGCAGAGGTGGCTCTCGTCGAGTCCATCAAACACAAACAGAAGTTTGAATTCACTTTCTTTCTTTTTCTTTCCTGTCTTCTGTAAAGTTGTAAAGATGTCATCAAGCGTCTCCTTCATAATGCAGTTAGTTTCTGGGATACACGTGTGAATGAGCTCTGCCAATCGAAACCTTTCTCCTCTCCATAAATTCAGCTGCTGGACAGAGAAGGGGAAAATAAGGTGCAAATTCTGACTGGCTCTTTTTTCAGCCCAGTCTAACAGAACCTTCTGTACAAGGAATGATTTTCCAATTCCTGCAGCCCCACTGGTCAGTACTGTTCGTATGAACGGGTGCTTGAATATGTCGCTGGGTTTAACTGGTCTCTGTGATTCTGCTGGTTTTCCTGTCTCCATCTCGAACTTTCTGACCTCCTGCTGTGAGTTGGCTTGTGTTTCCCAATTCTCTGTGATGAACAGCTGTGGCTTCATATCAGACAGAAACTCGTCATACTTCTTCTCAATCCAGCCGTCTTTTGCACACTTGAACATGTTCTGGAGGTCGGACTGCACCGTGAGCTGGTACGATGTGTTGGGTTGTAGAGGCTGAACGACTGGCTCTGTCACATCTGTGGAGAACAAAATAACATTGATGAAAACTGTCAAGTATGAAACACCAATCCAGGTACTGAGGACATAGTGTTTGGATCTTGATAGGAAAAATCAGACATGTTTATGGTGTTGAGGTCTATGAGTTTGCTTGTATTCAGTATTCAGAGTCAGACAGAAGGAGGATTTGTGTAAATATTTTTGGCAGAAATGTTCTTAAATCACTCGTACATGCAGTTCAAGAATGAATGTGTTTGTAGAGAAGTTTTTGCAGAGACAACATTGTGAGTTACTTCCCCCTTAGCCTCCACCTGCTCCACACAGTTCCTCATAAACCCCAGCTTTAATCATGTGATGAATAGGAAGCAGAGTCCAGGTTCACCTTCAGTGTTGCTGCTGACAGCTGGGAGGTCAGAGAGAGGAGCAGGCTGTGGTTGAACTGATGAAGCTGCTTTGTTCTCTGAAGTCTCTCCAACATCATCAGCCTCCACTGACAGACACACAAACACATCAACACTTTTAGTCTGCTGCTGATGACTTCACAATCAATTATCCTCAAAACTGGTAATAAACCTTCTGATGATCAACTGATTAATCTGCTGATTGTTGCAGCTCTAGGTCTGTCATTATTGTAATTACAGTGTTGTAACATTTCAGAGTGAACCAGCCCCTTCTTTCAGGGATTACATTTCTTCATACAGATTATAAATGATTGTTGGATACTTTGCCATCGTTACTGCTCAGAGACAAACACACTTGATCTTGAGTTGTTGTTTGAACTGTTGTCGTTCTGCTTCTTGCTTTTTGAATAACTGATGATTTATGGATTCCCACAGCTGGTTCTTAGACCTGCTGTTACACACTGATCAGATGAGTTCATTGCACCAAAAAATGTCTAATAATTGATTGATGGCAATCTTTATGTCAGTGACGAAAAGCTAATTAATGACTTTGTTTTTACCTCTTTTGCCTGAGTAAAGACAGACAGCAGTTACACTCTGTTCATTAGTCTAATCCACTCAGTCCTTCTCTTCCAGATCCTGGTCTAAAGGTTCAAGAGAGAACTAGTTTGCTGACAGTGGTCTAACTTGTGTAATGTGTTCATTTATAATATTATGTTTTATATATATATGTGTGTGTGTGTGTGTGTGTGTAATATTTTGTTGAGCAGTTGTTCAGTGTGGTCTGGATGTGGTTGCCCATATTACTGAAGTGTCTTAGACCCTTCACCTGCTCCACATGTTGCAGCAGCTGATCCACCTGCAGACAGAAACAGGATAGAAACAGTTGTTGTGTTGTGACTTCCTCAGACTGCTGTGACTTGTGTTTCACTGTGACTGACCTTCAGGTCCTGAGCCAGTGTTTGACAAGCTCTCCACCAGATCGTTCCTCCTTATCCTCTTTAAAATCCTCTTGGCCACCTCCACACACTGATGTCTGTAGGTCTGGACCATCAGATCCACTGTGTCTGGCCTGTCTGCCTTCTCCAGCCGGCTCTTTGGGATTGATGGGAGGTCTTTCAGGAACTCAGCCTGCTGCAGGTACCACTTGAAATTTTTTAGCTCTCTATCTCCTAAATCCTCCAAAGTTTCCAGCAACGCAATTGCTGTTGCCATCGTTTCTCCCTCCCGAAATCAGGATAAATCTTCGGCTCCAAGGATTTAACCCATCACAGCAGTACCTGTAGGTTTAGATGTGTAGACATCACATTAAAGGATATACTGTGTGAATGACGTTTGACAGCTGACTGATTTTATTTTAGATTTTTCCGCAGTATAGTTTTTGTCAGTGTTTAACATTTCTGAGTTTCAACACAATTATTCAATGATGTGTTTAAACTATGTGAGTCTGAAAACCTGGGAGTGAGTTAGCATGTTAGCATGTTAGCACTTCCTTTTCCCTCATCCCAAAGTCAATGTGTTTCTGGTTAAATGTCTGAAATAAGGTCTGTGGTTTTAACACAAGCTCAAGACATTTTCAGGTTTTATTCTCCGACATAAAATCCATCAGTAAATCCCCCACTCCTGATGTAGGCTTCACTTTTATAACTTTTACCTTTGTTTCATTCATTTATCAGAGACTGATCAAGCTAATTAATATGAATTTAGCCAAACTTCACTCCCTGAGCAGGTCGATGTTACACATAAAAACAAACTAAACAGCAACAAAGCTGTAGGACAAAGACACATTAAGTGATGGACTAAGCTGCAGTAAATGTTTCCTGCTGTGCTGACAGATGTTACAGATGTAAACTAACATTTAACAGCATGATAAAACATTAAGAATTTTTAATGTAGTTTAGTTTCAGTCAGAAATGAGACAAAAAGCCGTTTGTACCGTTTTGACTGAGTCAGGCTGAGACCATCTGCTCTGCTGCTGCATCTTGTTTCAGGAAGTGTACACGTTGCCACCACATCCTATGATGACAACTGAGAACACAGAAAAGAAACTGTTGCGTTGTCCAATTTATTGTCTCAGTATATATATATATATATGTACATACACACACACACATACATATATATATATTATTAGATACAGTATGTTACTACAAATACTATTACTACTGTAAATTTCCCCAGTGTGGGACTAATAAAGGATTATCTTATCTTAATAGCAAAGGATCATGGGAAATGTGGTGGTAATTCTCCTATAGATTCATTTACAGTGATAATGAAAAGGGAGATTTTTATTTACGCTCTTTGTAACCATTTTGTTGTGAATGGATGTAAAAGAAGAGAAAAAATAATTATTAATATAATTATTGAACTTTTTTTGGAGTAATAGTAGTTTTTTTTTTGTTTTATCTCTGACTTATTGTCTCATATAAATCTGCTCCAATGACACAAACACAGCTCAAGTTTAACATTTTTATTGTGATTAAATATCATAGAAATTACATTATACGTTTAATGTATTGATTTATGTTCAATTTGACCTTTGTGATGGTCTGTGGTTGAATCAGACTGAACTCTGCTGCCATCTGGTGTTTGAGCAGCAGATGACACTCAGGAGGAAGTTCACCCACTCAATGAATCTGGGATTCTTTTCATTACTGCTCTGTTTATGTGGCTGAAAGTTTGATAGTAAACTGAAGCTAAGTAAAGAAAGTACCACAATAAAAAGCTCAGTGTGAACAGAATCCAAAATAAAATGAAAGAAATTAAAGAGCACACATAAAATACTACTCAATATTTGTGGATTTAATTTGTACAATTGAATAAGTGATTCATAATTTCATCATTTTTATCTGTGCCTATACAACTACATCATTTATTACTTTAAACATTGTTTTTCACAAAACAACCAGTCTGATAAATTGTGCTGTATATAAGAATATCAGGGATATTTCCAGGATATAACATGTGCATCTTTATATCACTTTGAGGAGTCTGCATTAGCTAACATTAGTCAGTAAACCAGTAACCCAGCCAGCTACAGGGCAGGTCTGGACGTTTCAGTGAGTTGCTATCTGAAAGCAACTGGGCTAGCTGGTTAGCATGCTAACACCAAGAGAAGATAAGTGATAGAAACAGAGGCGAAACATTGGCACTGCTTTCCACAGCTGGAGACAGCTGGAGAGAATAAAGGAATGAAGTTTGATACTGAACTTGTAACGTTTCGCCTAGACTTACATGTCTAACCAAACACAGCTCTCATGACCCTGTACAGGTCAGTGTTTCTGTCGACCAACATGTCTGCTGAAGTTGTCATCGCTGTGTAGTTGATGGTGCAGGCATACTGCTCCTTCAGGTAATCCTCAAGAATCATTGTACCCTCAGATGTTTTACCCAGACAGGCAGCGAGATGGATGGTGGCTTGAAACCTGGAGAGCCAGAGCGCCAGAGACAGGGCCAAGGTGACAGCAACAAACGGGACCGTTACTGAAGAAGCAGATGCTCCTGGGAAAGTAAATGGGATGACGATGTGGTTTCTCCCTGGTTGACCATATGTATCTGTGAGAAGCAGAAAGTCATTCCATGCCCTGTCAGATGGTGGTTTGACAGGACCAACCATGATGTTGGGAATGAATTGAGCTCCAGCTCTTCTCATTTGGTTCCAGTAGTAGGGCAGTCTCGTTGGATGATGTCTTTGATGAGGAACATGACAGAGGTTTGTTTTCCCACAGTAAAAAACTCTGTGATGAGGTTGTATGCGTCCTGTAGCAATACCATACGCTGCATTAGCAGTGATGGTGCAGTTCCAGGGAGAATACAGGACCACGTCTTTGATGGTGGCCAGAGGCAGCAGACAGCTGGCTGGGATCATGTGTTCTGTGATCGATCCATGAGCCACAAAGGTGATGTCAATGTTGTTGCTGTGGTCCTTCTGCTGTTCCTCTTCAATGTGTTGTTTCACTAAATTAAACATGTCCACCAGATGGAGGAAAGCTGCACACTCTGAGTTCTGTCTCAGCCATTGTTGAGTAGCTTCATCCTGACAGTTTTCTATTGCAAACTCTATTAGTTCTCTCCTTTCATATGGTCTCCCCTGGGTGTTTTCAATGCAGTGTTTGATCCTGGCTAACTTCTGAACCAAACATCTGAAAAAAAAAGAAGTAATTTAGACATATCATTTTGACCAGTTTAACACAATCTATACCAGTTATAAATCCTATAACAATGAGGTTTCCAGTATCACTCTCCAGTTCAGATAATCTTTACATCAGAATATGGACAGAAGACCTTGAATAAAAGGTGTGATCAAAATGTTCCAAGAATATAAACTAATGTGCAGTACAGTAATGCACATGGAACAGATGTGAGCAATAACTTTGGTGAGTCAGTATCAACATCTGGACCTGTGTTACAGACGTTTTATGCAGGTGTACATTTACGACGTGAGCAGAAACAGCACTGTGTTGAGGTCTTTGAGGATCTCCATCAACAGGCCTTGGACCCAACCTTCAAGTTGAAGATCATCACCGGTGATGAGAGTCAAGTGTAAAGCTAAAACCCAGAGACCAAACATGAGACTTCACAGTGGAAGAGCTGCAGTCTCTAAGAGAAGATTTTTTTCAACATTGTGCTCCATGAATTCGTCCCCCAGGGTCAGACTGTCAATGCTGACTTTGACTATATGTTTCTGAGGCATCTAACATTTGGGGTAAACAACCTGACCTGTGGCAAAATGGCACCTTGGTGATCCATCGTGACGATGGTCCACTCACAGAACATTTTTACGCAGGTTTTTTTGGCAGCACCAACACAATCATTCCTCACCTTACTGCTACTCTCTGGATTTGGCTCCCTGCAACTTCTTCCTCCTCCTCAAAATGAAATCTAAGCTGATCTGTCACTGTTTTGACACAGTGAAGGAAAGGAGTTGCAGATGGTGCTCAACATGCATGGGGGGGCTGGCAGCAGTTTATCACTTCACAAGGTGACTACTCAAAACGTGAAGGCGGCCAAATTCAGGCACAGTTTTTAATTGTGCAGTCTCTGAACTTTCTGATCACACCTCGTATACCTCCAGTGAACCTTTGATGATGTCTTTTTATTTCTAGCATTACACTGAAAATAATGTTGATTTTCAGACTCACTGAATTTCATCAAGTGCTTTTTCCAGCTCTTCAGCAGCGGTCCGTATGTCGCTAGCATTCTCTCTGAGACTCTGACTGATTTCTGTCTCACATTTGTTCAGGTCTTCACAGTTGTTAATCAGCTCACGAACTGAAAACGCAAGTGCAACTGCTCCTCCTGCAATCTGAAAAAGAGTCACACACTTTGATTATTGACAAGACTTGGTAAGTCAGAGATCAGCAGGACTCAGTTCTTGGACGAGGGCTGTTTCCTGCTTCAGTCTGTGACTCATGAGTTTGACTCCAACCCCTGAAACCTACAGACCACAGGAGACCTTCAGTTTATCTCACTGTGACCTCTGAGTCACTCATGAGGCATAAAACAGCGCCTCCTGCTGAGCCTGGCACTGACCTGTTTCTTTCGTTCATACTTACTCGTCCAGCTGCCTTCTTTGCTGCTTTTTCTCCCATATTAGTGGCCAGCTTCTTTGCTATTAAATATCCAACCAGGGTTGACGCCTCTTTGACTGCTGCATTTTTAACAAAATTTAAAAGCAGAGTCAAACCCAGATGAGCCAAGTTGTCCCCAGAGAACATTTTGGATGATCCAAACATCATCTTGTACAAACTGATATTGTCAGGTAATTTCAGTCCGTTGCGTTTGGCCATTGCTCTCAGGATTCGCTCCATGACATGATCTTCAGAATGATCACCAGCCTGTTGTTCCTCTTTCAGTGACCCCATGAGTCTCTGGAGTTCCTTTTCAAGATGCTCAATCTCCTTTGAAATCTGCTTTGCCTCATTTATGGCGCAGTTTGATATGACAACATCTGCAATATCAGATCCCACACTGGTCGCCAAACCAACCCCTGATGCTACTGCTCCTGTTGCAGCTAGAACTGGTATCGCTAACCCTCCTGTAAAGAAGGCTAAAGCACCTGCTGCTGTCAGTGCAGCTGCACCACCTACAGACACTGTGCTCCCAACAATCTTAGTGCCATTAACATTCCTCTTTCTCTCCTCCAGCTCAGTGGCCAGTTTCCTCAGTTTATCTGCACATTTCCTCTGTAGTTTCACCCAGGAGAAGATTTTATCTACGAGCTTGTCGGCAACATCCATGGTGAGATGACACTGAGAGGTCAGCAGATCTACAAGAGAGGCAGATAAACATTTAAATGTCTGCATGTAGCTAATAATGTGGTCTTTATTTAAACTGCTGCTGGACTGTCTTTAAGTTTTCTAAGCAGACGATTATTTTAGAAAAGAGACAGGAAAACTGATGAGACAGATGTGAAAACCTCGACCACCATCACTGATGAAACTGACTCTAAAATATTATTTGTGTTATAGCAAAGTAAAGATTTTGGAGAAACAATGAAAAAAGAAATAGTTTCCTGGTGATGAGATCATTATCTGAAAATGTCCATTTGACGTCTTACCTGCTTTGAAGAGTAGAGAAAAGGCTCTGGTCTGAGTCAACACAGAGGTTTGATTCTTCTTACAACAGAGGACTTTTTCTATTGGCTGTTTCAGAATCAGGCCGCTGCTGCTGATAGTAAAAAGGAAACTGAATGAGAAACCACTGAGATCTAAAACTGTGTCTGGGTTAAAACTGACAGAGTTCCTTCTGTAGAGTCACTTCAAGTTCAAGTCAGACAGGAAATAACAGAGGAAATGACCCCACCTCACTGAGAGCAGCACGAGGAGGAAACAGTTAGAAATATGAAATTATAGCCTTATTCCTATCATGGACAAAGGCAGCCACCTGCACAGATAAACCCTAAGAGGGGTTTAAGGAGTTTGATCAAATACAACATGTCTGAATGGCCAAATATGACCAAAATGTTCAAATTAAAATCAAAATGTTGGTTTGAGGCCATGATGTCAATAGACTTTTTTTTTTTTTTTTTTTTTTACTTTACATCTTAGCATGTTTCATATGTGGTTTGAATTTCGTCCACCTAAGACAAACTAAGCCCAATGGCAAAGGGGGTTTGAAACTTTCCAGGGGGCGCTATAAAGCTATTTTTAATTTTCACCAGGCCTGACATGTGTGCAAAGTTTTGTGAGTTATTGAGCACGTTTAGTTCCTCAAAAAGACGACTGTTGTGCTACAGGAATAATAATAATTGGAGCAAAAAAAAAGTCAAGCAGTACACAAATATAAACCAACAGAGCAGTACAGTCTGAAGGTTAAATGACAGTAAAGTATAGGAACCATCTAGACCATGGAACCATGTATACAGTGCGGTTTACATAACATAGACTCTGTTATATAAGTTATCACAGAGTGACGAGCTGCAGCACGTTAAACTTTCCGTGACTGATTAAACAGACAAAATATCTTTTGCAGTATAGTTTAAAGCCTGACGACAAAGAGTCAATAAAACCTCAGCGGTGCAGTTTAGGTCAAAGTTTTCTGTAGAAACCAGCAGTATTTCATATATTTCATCAAAACAAATATTTATAATTAACAGGAGTGTGTTCAGAGACCTGTTTCCACTTTGTGAGCAGAAACTAATGAATCTCAAGCTTTTTATAAAACAGAAGATATTTCCATGAAGATCTGCAGCAGCAGAAGAAGAATAGAAAGAAGTATCTTACCTGTTCCTCAGAGCTGTTTGGAGAGAGTCTGCAGCCTCCTGACTGAAGGAGACTTTCTTCTTCACTGGAGTTTTTCCTGCAGCTCAGTTTCTCTAAGTCATGTGACTTCTTGTAAAGCTGCAGCTGCAGAGCAGAGTCCTGATTCCTGAACAGGATCAGATTCTCTATCTGAACATGAACTCTTATCAGCAGTGAAGTAAAATACATAATGAGATAAATGATGACAGATTTAGTGACACATGCAGATTGTGGGAGTGAAAGCAGCTTTGTGTTGTCAGTGGATTGTGTTGACTCTGACACACACACATTCAGACCTGCCTGAAAAACAAACAGCAGACCAGAAGTGTTTCTGGGATCTGACCAGGTCTGGGTCTAAGTCCTGATCCTCTGTGGCTGAGGTCAGGGTGTTTTGGATGGTCGCTGCTGTTCTGTCTCTAACACTGCTGCCTACATTTCATTTTACAGCACTGTATGACTGAATAGTGATGTTCAGACAGTTATTCTGGATAAACTGAACAGAGCTGAGGATTCTCAAACCTGTGGCTCCACAGTTTACACTTGTTATTCTGTTTGGATTTGACTGCTGTGAAGTTTGGCCCTCTGTGTTTTACAGATAAAATAAACAGATGAAGCAGCAGCCTGATGAACAGGAGGTCGTACAAATAACCAACTGTTTCAGTTCATTTAGAGAATGTCAGGTGTTTTCTCACCTTTCTCCAAATGTCCTGTGTCCTTTACTTCATGTCATCTATACCTACATGACAACATCATGTATTATATTAAACACTGTTCCCATAAACAACCAGTCTTAGAAACTGTATATAAGAGTTTCAGGGATATAAGCACAGAAGTTAGAATATCTTCAGAAATGAATGCAAATGAACCAGTTTGTGTAAACAGAATATTTTAATGAAATGTCAAAGGTGAACAAAAGAAGAGGGAAAAAAAATGTACCCGGACACAATTATTGTCCCCCTTCACTGATATTTGGCCTTTATCTGTTGATTTATGGTGATTTGTTCCTGGTAAATAAACAATAAATGAATATAAATGGTTTTGAGATTTCGAGTTTGGTGAAGACTCTGTCAGGGTGCTTGGATCCTGTTGCATCTGTTTTTCATTATATTGAAATCATTATACATCATCTACTTTGTTTCCATAATAATAACTACAGCCACTTGATGGCACTAAAGAACAAAACAGTTAAACATTTTACAGGATAACAAGATTAAAAATATGATAGTCTCACCATGAAAAACAAACCACATCATTTAACAGTGACATGGATTCTTTGTAGTCACTCAAATGATTTAAAATTGTCAAAATGGTTCAATGGTCAAAACAAAGCAACATTTCACAAAACACAACAGCACAACTGCAACTGATTGTTTTGCTGTTGAGCTAAACTCTGAATTAACTGAGGTTCTGTCCAGTCACAAACGTGTTGTCCCTCCATTTCCATTATCTGAAAAGTTGTTGTGTTTGCTCAATTCTTGTTTTGACCTTCAGGGCCACTGTGATGTTCACTTTTGAATCGTTTTACCTGCTCGTCATTTGTAGACTCTGGTCTGGCCTTAAACTTTATAAGGCAATGATCTGATATATTGTGGTTGATGACACTCAGACAGAAGATTTCAACATTTTTGGTGATGACCAGATCCAGAGTGTTATTTCCCTTGTGTGTTGGCACCTTTACATGCTGAAGGAGTGTGTTGCTCTTCAAAAATTCTTTAAAGAGTTTAGTAGAGGTTTTTTTGTCGTTGTTGACGTGGATATTGAAATCTCCAGTTATGATGATGTTGTTGGAATTTTCAAAAACATCCAAGAGCATCTGCAACTCATTCAGGAAGGTGTTGAATCGGGTCAAGTTGTCCCTCGGAGGGTGGTACACATTGATGACCAGGACAGATGTGTCCCACGCATCATGTTGCAGGACTGTGGCAACATATTGAAAGGTTGTAATGAAGTCAGAGTGATTACTTTGATGCTTACATGATAAAAGGTACTGAATCGCTGCCCCTCCCCCTCGACCTTCCCTTGACACAGAACAAACACTGTGATTTTGTGCTGAGGATTCTCTAAGGACTTTCTCTGCAGTTTCCTTTTTGGTCCATGTCTCTGTTATGCAAAAGACAGACATGTTAAGTTGTGTCAAAAGCTGTGAGATATTGGATTTTTTCTTATTTATTGACCGAACATTGAGCAACCCCATGGTTATTGTTCCACGAGGGCTTCGGTTGGTGTCATGATTAGTTTTGTTGGTAACGGTGCTGTTATCGCTCTTCTCTTCACTCTGATCACTCTCTTCATCCTCATCATCTCTCTGTTCATCTTCCTGATCATCACCTTCCTGTTCTTCACCTCCACTCTCTTCATTTTGGTCTCTCTCTCTCTCTTGTTCACCTCTGCTTTGATCAGTTTGATCTCCTCGTTTATCCTCTTGTGTTTGATCTGTTTGAGATTCATCTGAAGTCTCCTGGTTTCTGCTCTTGTCCTGGACATGATCTAAACTCATAATGATGTCAAAAAGGATTTGTTCGCCCTGAATCACCTGTGAAAACTGAACCACCACCTCTCCCCTTCCACTGTCTCTTGACTGACGATAATATTTGACATTTTTTGGTGCAGATTCTCCAAAGACATCATTGGTGGTGTCCCTTTGAAACCATGTTTCAGTTGTTCCAAAGAGGTCCAGGTTGTTTTCTGTGACGCTCTCTGAGATCTTGGATCTTTTATCATTTATCGACGGATTGGTCTCATGATTGCTTTCTTTGCTAACGCTGCTGTTTCCACTGAGGAAGGTACGGAAAGCAAGGACAGCCAGAAAGACAACGAAAACAACCACTGTGCAACCTAACAGCAGTTCCTTTCTCTCTCGATGTCGTCTCCTCTTTTCTCTTTCTTCTTGTTCGCGTTGTCTTTTAGAGATCTCTTTAAGCATCCTCCTGGGAATAAAAGTGAAGGTACAGTTAGCGTGACTTGAGAAACACCAACATCAGTGGTAGCCAACAAACATATTTTACTCTGAGGGGAGATTTATCTAAAGTAATTTAAATTTTCGACTGAAGCCCCATGTCTGTTTACTGTGTAACATGGTGCTAGCTCTAGTTTGTCAGGCTAAACAAGTCACAGGACTGGTTGGTGGTAGGTCTGCACAATACATCTAAAATTTACCATCAATACAATATTAACATGCACAATTTGTATATTGCAAAAGACAGTGTGAACCACGATATATTTCCATGTGCTATGCATTCATGCTCTACTTGTCAATATGTTTGGCCAATCAGATGGAGCCCTGCTGCCCGAGCCCATAAGAGCCCAGAGCCATTTCTCCTTTAAGGAAAATTATAAATTATGGGGGATGTAAAACAGACTAAATGGATGATGTTGCCATGAGGTGTTTCTTGCTGGTTGCTGGAGTATTTGGGATTTAAAACATTTTAAAATAATGTGATGTTGAAAATACATAATCTAATCAGCAAAATGAGGACAGTAACATAGACTATGCTTTAGAGGCCGTTTGAACAACTTTCCTGGGATGTGTTGACACTTTTTACACCATGAAAAGTTTTCATGTTATTTAAATATCATACTCGATATCATCAAGTATCATGGACATTTCATTTTAACCAGTTTGATACAATCTGTTCCAGTTATGCATCTTATAACAATGAGATGTTCCAGTATCACTTTCCAGTACAGATACTCTTTACCTCAGAATACGAACAGAAAACTGAACTTTGATGATGTCTTTTTATTTCTAACATTACACTTTAAATAACATTGGTTTTCAGACTCACTGAATTTGATCAAGTGCTTTTTCCAGCTCTTCAGCAGCGGTCCGTATGTCGCTAGCATTCTCTCTGAGACGCTGACTGATTTCTGTCTCACATTTGTTCACGTTTTGACAGTGGATAATCAGTTCAGGAACTGAGAACAGAAGTCCAACTGCTCCTCCTGCAATCTGAAAAAGAAACAAACACTTCTGATGACAAGACTTGGAAAGTCTCAGTCTGATGTTGGATGTTGTCAGGAAACAGCGCCTCCTGCTGTACCTGACACTGACCTGTTTCTTTCCTTCATACTTACACGTCCAGCTGTCTTGTTTGCTGCTTTTTTCCCCATACTGGCAGCCAGCTTCTTTCCTATTGAATATCCAACTATGGTTGTCAGCCCTTTCACTGCCGCAGTTTGAACAAAATTCAAAAGCAGAGTCAAACCCAGATGAGCCAAGTTGTCCCCAGAGAACATTTTGGATGATCCAAACATCATCTTGTACAAACTGACATTATCAGGTAATTTCAGTCCGTTGCGTTTGGCCATTGCTCTCAGGATTCGCTCCATGACATGATCTTCAGAATGATCACCAGCCTGTTGTTCCTCTTTCAGTGACCCCATGAGTCTCTGGAGTTCCTTTTCAAGATGCTCAATCTCCTTTGAAATCTGCTTTGCGTCATTTATGGCGCAGTTTGATATGACAACATCTGCAATATCAGATCCCACACTGGTCGCCAAACCAACCCCTGATGCTACTGCTCCTGTTGCAGCTAGAACTGGTATCGCTAACCCTCCTGTAAAGAAGGCTAAAGCACCTGCTGCTGCTGCTGCAGCTGCACCACCTACAGACACCGAGCTCCCAACAACCTTAGTGACATTGGCACTTTTCTTTTTTTCCTCCAGCTCAGTGGCCAGTTTCCTCAGCTTATCTGCACATTTCCTCTGTAGTTTCACCCAGGAGAAGATTTTATCTACGAGCTTGTCGGCAACATCCATGGTGAGATGACACTGAGAGGTCAGCAGGTCTACAAGAGAGGCAGATAAACATTTAAATGTCTGCATGTAGCTAATAATGTGGTCTTTATTTAAACTGCTGTTGGACTGTCTTTAAGTTTTCTAAGCTAACGATTATTTTAAAAAAGAGACAGGAAAACTGATGAGACAGATGTGAAAACCTCGACCACCATCACTGATGAAACTGACTCTAAAATATTTTTTGTGTTATGACAAAGTAAAGATTTTGGGGAAACAATGAAAAAAGAAATAGTTTCCTGGTGATGAGATCATTATCTGAAAATGAATCAGGGTCAGATTTGTGGCTTTGACTTGACTCTGCAGCAGGAGAAGAAGAAGAAAAAGAAGTATCTTACCTGTTCCTCAGAGCTGTTTGGAGAGAGTCTGCAGCCTCCTGACTGAAGGAGACTTTCTTCTTCACTGGAGTTTTTCCTGCAGCTCAGTTTCTCTAAGTCATGTGAATTCTTGTAAAGACGCACCTGCAGAGCAAAGTCTGGATTCAAGATCAAGATCAGATTCTCTTATCTGTTCTCTGCTGAACATTAACTGTTATCAGACCAGACCATGAGCACATCATACGTGTCTTTACAGTGCAGTACATGATAGTTGTGGTCAGTTTTGTTATTTTCTCATTCTCTTACCTTTTAGTCTCATGTAAACTACCCCTGGTGACAAAAACACAACTGTTTTTTTAGTTTTAGTGCTGATCAGAATATTCTAATGAAATGTCAAAGGTTACTGAACAAAAGAAAAGAAAATCCACGATAGATAGATATATACTTTATTGTCACAGCACTGAGAAACAATATGAAACTTAGTTCAACAACATTTCCATATAACAGCATACAAAATAAACAGGTGTCCTACAATATACTAAATAAATAATTGTCCTCCGAACACCAGCTCTGTTGATCTTTGTACTACATCACCTACTTTGTTCCTGTGATAATAACTACAGCCACTAGATGGCGATTAACAACAGTCTTCAGTTCAGTTAATGTGTCATATGTAATTACAGAAAGTTATTCAGGAGCAGAGCACAGAGACCACAAACAGTTTCACATTTTACAGGATAACAAGAATAAAAATATAATAGTCCTGTTTTCTTTCTCACCATTAAAAACAAACCACATTGTTTAACAAGTAACATGGATTCTTTCCAGTCAGTTAATTTACAGTTACATTAGGAAATATATCACCAGCTACACAGGTTAGAGTCACTTTAAACAATCAGTCATTTTAACAATAAGTTAAGTTAAGTTAAGTTAAGTTAAGTTAAGATAAGTTAAGATAAGATAAGATAAGATAATCCTTTATTAGTCCCACAGAGGGGAAATTTACATTGTTGCAGCAGCATAAGTGATTGAAAAGACAGAAAGACATAGATACAAGTAAAGGCAAGATAAGGCTATAAAAAATTAAACACAAACAGTATAAACATGATAATGTCATGATCTCAACATTTCTAGTGATGACCAGATCCAGAGTGTTATTTTTCTTGTGTGTTGGTTTCTTTACATGCTGAACAAGTTTATTCTTCTTCAGAAATTCTTCAAAGCACTCACTAACCTTGTTTTCTTTATTAACCTGGATATTGAAGTCGCCTGTTATAATGATGTTGTCGTACTTTTCAGAAACCTGATCTTTCTCTCTTTCTTCTCTCTCTGTTCTTTCTCTCCAATAAGCTTCTCTCTTTCTTCTTTTTCTCTTTCTTCTTTCTCTCTTTTCTTGTTTTCTCTTTCTTCTTTCTGTCTGACAAGCTTCTCTCTTTTTTCTTTCTCTTTTCTCCTCTCTTTCTTCTTTCTCTTTTTTCTTCTTCTGTCTTTCCTCTCTTTCTCTTCTCCTCTTCTCTCTCTCTCTCTTTCTCTTCTCTCTTCTCAACTTCTCTTTCTCTCTTCTCCTCTTCTCTCTTTCTTCTTTCTCTCCAATAAGCTTCTCTCTTTCTTCTTTCTCTCTTTCATCTTTCTCTCTGATTCGCTTTTCTTCCTCTTCACATTGTCTTTTGTCCATCTCCTGAAGCAGCTTCCTGTGGATAAAAGAAGTGAAGGTTCAGTTAATGTGACTTGGGAAACTTCAGTGACAGAGCAAACACATTTTACACTGCAATGAAATTTATCCAAAAGCATTTGGAACTTCTCCTGAATCTGTTATCTTACATCTGTTTGCCGTTTCTGGAGTATTTGGGGTTGAAAATAGTTTCATATATAAAGGTGTGTCCAGTGCACAGCACAATGTGGAAGATTTAACAATATTCTTGTGAGATATGACAGTAAGAAACTAACTGATGATACAGGCAGTAACGTAGACTATATTCTAGAGGCAGTTTGGACAAGTTTCTTTAGATGTTTTGATACATTTTCCACCATGAAATCATCATATCATTTCAACCAGTTTAACACAATCTGTTCCAGTTATGCATCTTTTAATGATGAAATGTTCCAGTATCACTTTCCAGTACAGATACTACTCTTTACCTCCAATGTGGACAGAACTGTGTGTCTGCATTTGTTGGTGCAGCCTTTCTCTATGGACTCCATGTACCTGAGAGCTCTGATCAGAAACATCTATCCTATAGTCTGAGTGTCTGCAGATGAGGCCTGAGGAGATATAGCAGCTATTAGTTGTTGTTTCATCTCTGTTGAAATGGCAGATGTCAGTTGATCTCATTACACTGAGAGAAAACCCAGAGAAGCCCTCAGGGGAAGTTCTGTTCTTTCTGTCATGATGATGTTCACTTGACTCACTCGATTTTGTCCAGTTCTGTTTTCATCTCCTCAGAAGCTGTTTTCATGGCTTCAGCCTTCTCTTTGAGATTCTTACTGACTTCCGTCTCAGATTGCTCCAGAGTCTGAATGTTGTAAATCAGCTCAGGAACTGAAATCAGAAGTCCAATCGCTCCTCCACCAACCTGAAAACCAACATTTTACAATTAATATCAAGAGTAAGACATTCTGGATTTACTGCACTGCAAGCAACAAAAATATTAGAAACACTCCTGCAGAAGATCTGACCTTTGTGAAAGGGTCAGAAAATATTTATTTTCTGTGTTTAATGAGTGAAGTTTCTAATATACTCACACGTCCAATTGCTTTCGCAGATGTTTTCATTCCTACAGATGTGGCTGCCTTGGTGATGCTATTTTTGATAATTTCTTTTCCTACTTTTTTAATTCCTGCTTTGGTGATTACATCTGTAGTCAACTCTCCAACAAACCCTGACAGGAGTGGCACCTCCAGTGCCAACCCCCCCCCCCCGAGATATTTTTGATCTGCAAATCAGCAACAAGTGTGATCAAATTAATGCTTTTCTCCAATTTTAGTCCATCACGTTCGGCCATCACTCTTAGGATTCCCCTCATGACGTGATCTTCAGGAGGAAGACGATCATCAGCCTGTTCTTCTTCCTTCTTCCCTTCCTCTGTCAGTAACTCAATGAGCTCCTTGATTTCCTTTTCAAGATTCTCAATCTCCTTTGAAATCTTCTTTGTCATGGTTGCTCCAACGATATCTGATCCCACACTGGTCGCCAAACCAGCCCCTGATGCTACTGCTCCTGCTGCAGCTAAAAAAGGTATCGCTAACCCTCCTGTAAAGATGGTTGCTACACCTGCTACTGTCAGTGCAGCTGCACCACCTACAGACACTGTGCTCCCAACAACCTTAGTGACATTAACATTCCTCTTTCTCTCCTCCAGCTCAGTGGCCAGTTTCCTCAGTTTATCTGCACATTTCCTCTGTAGTTTCACCCAGGAGAAGATTTTATCTACGAGCTTGTCGGCAACATCCATGGTGAGATGACACTGAGAGGTCAGCAGGTCTACAAGAGAGGCAGATAAACATTTAAATGTCTGCATGTAGCTAATAATGTGGTCTTTATTTAAACTGCTGCTGGACAGACAGTTCTGGAAGATTAACTCTAGTGGACACACTCCAAGAATAAACAACCAAAATCTCCAGAATGAAAATCTTATCCATTCATCAAAGAACTGTTCTGTATTACCATACATTTATTAATACTGTTAGAAATAATTTATTCTTTTGTCTGATCAATAAATCACCCTCATTATGTTTCAGTTATGTAGTTGATGTGCTGACACATGATCCATGTTTGTCTTCCTTCATTACAGTGCCAAGTTCCATATCTTGTCTCATTTCATGTCTTAATTGATCATGTGTAAAAATGTAATTTCTGCACAGGAACTCCAAATGAAATTATTTAGAGGCTCATAAATAAAATCATTTTTTGTTCCAACTGAGACAAAGAAAGGAAGAGGAAGTCCTGCTCAGCAGAGATCAAACTACCACGCCTTAAAATGTGACGTCATTCCCCAGTAAAGTTCCTGAGTTTGTGGCCTTTGGTTTCTGTTGCTTTGAGCTTACAGCCACTCACCATGTAGCTTTTTACAGCATTTCTGGCATTGAGCCAGTTTTGCACTTTATCCTCGTCATTTTGTTCTTTCTTTCAGCACCTGCTCTTCTTTTGTCTATACATGCACACTCTGTCTTACAAGTGAAGCAGTGACAAATTAGGCCAGAAGAGCAAAAGTGTCTGAGTATACTTCTATTTAATATCCCTGTGTTTTTGCCTTGAAGATTTTCAAAGATTAATTGTGTCATGTGCCCAATTTTTCTAAAGTTATTAGTTAACTCCTTTACAGAAATTATTGAACTTATTCTATCCTGCTGCTTGTCTACCAGAGGAAGTTTAGCATGAGCTCAATGATGTGTGAAAGGACAGTCTCCATCCTCCAGAACAGCAGAAACAGACCTGTTGTCACCTGACAACCACACTGTGCCTCCATCATGAACATGTTGCTGGCTTCATACACTGCTGTTATAGCTCACCACTGTGGTTTCCCACCAGTAGAGTCTCCAGCAACAACAAGACAGCTCAAGTAGGCTGAACACTTCATTACCTGCTCATGACTGGGTTGAAGCCAAAATGTATTTATTCAATTTAATTTAATCAGTAATTTTCATTTGTAGACATCCCAGGATTCTGTAATCATAACCTCCACCCATTCACTTTTACCATATCACTTTCCTCATTTTACCAGCCGTTAGTTCGATCATCTACACATCTTCATTTTTATTGTACCATTTATTACATTAGTAGACTTTAGTAAGTTACTAGATTCCTTGAATCAGAAGTTACTGTTTCAGATATTAGACTGATTCAATTTACTATTTATTATATACTTAAACTAATTAAGAGAAAAATGTGTATTAAAAAGTGAATACATTCATGTATGCTTGCTGCATATGAAAACTGGTTCAAAAATATTATTCGTATTACAACAAAGTTAAGATTTTGGAGAAACAATTTCCAAAAAATAGTATATGAGATCATTATCTGAAAATTTCCATTTGACGTCTTACCTGCTTTGAAGAGTAGAGAAAAGGCTCTGGTCTGAGTCAACACCGAGGTTTGATTCTTCTTACAACAGAGGACTTTTTCTATTGGCTGTTTCAGATCAGGCCACTGCTGCTGATGGTAAAAAGGAAACTGAATGAGAAACCACTGAGATCCATATGAAAATCCCCAGTGTTTCCAAGAGAGAAAGTGAAACTCACTTGATGTTTGACTGTGATGCTGAAATCTGCAAGTGCTGTTACAGACCCACACTAAAAAGAACGCTACCCTCTGTCTAACTTCCACATGAACTCCTCTGTAGTTTCTATGAGCAGATCCTTTCCATGACATTCAGTTCAGAAACATCCTGACTGAGGTTCCACAGAATCATTTAATATCAAACTTCTGCTGTTAAAGCTTTTGAATTTCAACAAGCAACTGATAAGTGTTCCAGCTGGACTGTTTCTCATCTCTCTGAACAGAGGTTTGTAGTAAAGAGAGCATCTTACCTGATGTTAGTTGATATTATAGTGTTTAGGTTGTTTGAGTCCAGATGAGATGATGAGGAGGCAGAGTCAGACTGCTGCTGTCTGAGTCTCTCTGCTTTAAATGTGAAAGAGAAACTGATCCAGACCTGTGGAAACTCCCAACATTCTTCAATGACTCATCACAATCTTCACACATCCTTTTTATTTAACCTTTATTGAAGCTTAATGATTTTGTCCTAAATAAATAAAAGTATCCATTAATTTTCACATTTCTTTTGCCATATTTCCACTCTGTCTCCATCCTGCTGCCATCTACAGGTCAGGAAGTTTATGTCAGAGCAAATGTTCAAACATTATGATTTGGACAAAAAACAAAAGTTACTTTAGAGAAACAATAACAGGTAGAACAGAGACTATAAAAATGCTCTGCTGAGATTTCTGCAGTAAAAATCAAAACACCCAGCACAACATAGATTTTTCAGCATTGAACATGAAGATTTTCATCTTAATCATCTTTGCTGCTTTCTTCAGCGTTTGTTAAATATTTGTCATCACTTCAAACAGGTTTTTCTAAACTCGACTGAACTGGACAGCTGAACCCAGAAATGTCCTTTTAAAGCCACGGTGCAGTACTGATCAAGAACAGTGAACCCAGCCTCCACCAACAGCTGCTGTAATGTAATCCAATGGACAATCATCCACATCAAAGTCCGTCCACTGAAGTTCTTGTTTTTACCACTGACAGACTCTGATTGTTATTCTGAGTATGGATAGGATTCCTACAGTCTGGGTTTCATATATCACATACCTGTGGATCATGGGTCTGTCTGTAAATACAGAAAATAAAAGTTGAAAAGCTTCTTAATTTATGGTTTGATGCTCTCTGACTCCGGTTTGTTCAGTTTTGACCCTGAAGTGGTTTCAAACACGTGGACAATGTTTAACCAAACTTCCTGCTGAACATGTCCTCTGAAGCTGTCATCACAGTGTTGTCGATGGTGCAGACGTACTGCTCCTCCAGATACTTCCTGTCAAACTTCTGTCCAACAGATCCATCACTCAGACAGGCAGCGAGGTGGACGGTTGCTTTAAACCTGGAGGAGAGGAGGACCAGAGACAGAGCCAAGGTGACCACAGAGAATGGGACACTTGTCTCTCCTGGGACGATGAATGGGATGATGATCCGGTTTCTTCCTGGTGGACCATGTGTCTTTGTGAGAGCCTCAAAGCTTCTCCAGTAGCTGTCCTTTGGTGGTTTAAAAGGACTAATCATGATGTTGGGAATCATTTGATCTCCAGCTCTTCTCATTGAGTTCCAGTGGTTGGGCAGTTTGATGGGACAATGTTTTTCATTGGGAATTTGACAGTGGTCTTTTTTCCCACAGAGAAAAACTCTGTGCTGAGGTTTCATGAGTCCTGTAGCAATGCCGTATGCTGCACCAGCATAAATGGTGCAGTTCCAGGGAGAATAGAGGAGCACGTCTGTGATGGTGGACAGAGGCAGTAGACAGCTGGCTGGGATCATGGAGCCTCTGATTGATCCATGAGCCAAAAAGGTGATGTCCACACTGTCACTGTGGTTCTTCTTCTCTTCTTCATCAATGTGTTTTTTCAGGAATTCAAACATGTCCTTGAGTTTGATGAAAGTATCAGACTCTGAGTTCTGTCTCAGCCACTGACGAACAGTTTCATCCTGACACTTTTCTGTTGCACGATTTATCAGTGGTTGACTTAATGTCTTCATTAATGTCGTCCTTACAGGTTCCATCATCATAATGTGTGAGAATCTCAGATGGTAGCTTCTGTAAGAAGAAACAGAAGCATCTTAAACTTGTCATTTAAACCAAAGTCATAGTTTTCAATAGTCCATCTTAAAATGATGTGTTCAGATATTACTTTCTACTACAGCTCCTCCTGTTTCAGAGATCTTTGACGATATATTATCTTTCATTATGAACCTGTTCATTTTCAAAGACTCACAGAAATTCATCCAGTTCTTTCTCCATCTCTTCTGCATCAGTCTTCTTGTCTCCAGTCTGACTGGTTTCTGGGTTACATGTGTTCTGATTCCCCATCAGCTCGGCTCAGTAACTAAAGTCCAGCTGCTGCTCCAACCTGAGAGGGAAACAACAAGAACACTTTGTTGTTAATGACTAGACTAAGAAAGTGTAGATGTACAGGACTGAATGAAGTGAACATCCAGTCAATGAAATAGAACCAAACAGTTCAGCCTCAGTTTTGGAGCTCAGGGCGACCCAACAGCTGAGTGGTGAGTTCTGGGTTTGATTCCCAGCTGGCACATTTTCTGTCTCTGCACAATCAAATACACACATGAAGTGCCCAAAAACTAATCTTTAAAAAAAGTCAAACTCATCCAGTCCTGTTTTTACCATCAAAGAAATATTTCCATTGTGAGGTTGATTATTTGATCATAATGCGGAAGTTAAGTAAAACCAGTAAACCGCTGTAGCTTCACTGAGTCATGAGGCTCATTAATTCCTCTTTACATATGAAAACAGATGTGTCCATTTCAAACAATATAACCATCACTGCCCTCACACTTCCATTTGTCCTTTATGTTAGCACTGATGTTAAACAATGCGTCCACTAGAGGGCAGCACTGACTGTGGAGGAGGAGGTCGTAATAATGTGGTTTTTAGGTGACATTGTAAACGGTGGAGGTCTGTGAGGTCATTAAATGCATCACATGAAGTCTTCTCAAAAACTTTGGCCATTCTAATTTTTTTTTTTTCATTTTGTACAATGGTCATGTTTTGACTGAATATTAACTATTGGCCACACTGCTCCTGAGATTTCCAGTGGTACTCATCTGTGTTGTCCATTTCTATATCTAATTTTGACCATACATGAGCAACAGGATGTTCTCATTGTGTTTGAAAGCTCCAGAATCAACAGGTTAGTTTTATCTTGTGGTGATATTTTCTAACATACTGTGTGTAATATACTGATTTAAATATTTTAAAAAACGAAGAAAGAATTCATATTTTATGAGATCATGAAAGAATTTTGTTGTCTTACCTGGTTCAGATCATCACAGGTGAGTCGTGTTGAGAGAATCTGAATATCTGATGATCAGTGTTCAGCTTTTATTGTGGAAGGAACAGAGTCCTGCTACTGTTTTTCTATTGGCTGATCGGACTCACGTGTGATACCAAGTGAAAGAGAAAATGCAGTGGTGGTAATCCCCTGGATTTCCAAAGGGAGACAGTTCTGATCCAACCACAAGTTAATGTTTCACATGATGCAAGAAAACAATGTGATTTATCAGTGTCATCATTTTGAACAGATACTGAAAGTAAAACCTATTTTTTGAGCAATAAACCAGTCACAGCAAAATAAACAGTTTACAGCCGCCTCATCAGCAGCTGTGTGAAGCTGTGATGCCACATTTAAACTTTAACCCTGAGAGAAAAAAAACAGCCAGAGAAGTGAAAATGTTTGTTTCTCAACAGGAAGTTGCACTTGTAAAAAAGTTAAGAACCTCTGATCTGTTTCTTTGAGCAAGAATAAACTGTAAATGAGTAAAATCACTGGAGCTCGGAGTCAGGGAAACATCACCCACAGGACTTTCACCGTCAGAGTCTTCAGCAACCAAACTTCTGATGTGATGAAGTTTGTCGGTGAGAAAAAGGTTTTGTTGTTGTAATTCTGGTTTTAGCCACAGGGGGAGGCAGTGCACCTCCTCAGTTTAAAAAGGACTAAAACATTCAGGCGTTTGTTCTTAGGTCTATTTAAACTAGAATTAAACTTTTCCACCTTTTCTTCAGTCAAAAACACAGGAGAGGAAACAGTTCAGATCAGACTCTCAGAGCTTGTCCAACATGTTTCTAAAAACACATCCGATCACATCTGTTTCACAGGTGTGTCAGACTGTGAGTTCCTATAAACCACCTGACCTCCTGTCTCTGAACAGGTGTGTCACAGCTCCTCCTGCCTCCTCTCCTCCTCAGTACAGTCTCCTGTCATACTCCACCTGCCCACCAGGTGTCACCAGACTTTCCTGTTTCCCATTTTCTAAACTCTGAAGCTTAACTTAATGGTGAATGTAAAACAAACATAATTCTGTCATTTGAGGAAACTTTTATTGAACAGAAAACACTGAAACTCCAGGAGACGGCAAACAACCAAAATATATCAGGTTTAATATCTGTGAACAGCAAACTTTACAAACTGAAATAATAATCATGTTTGTCTCAGCTGGACGTCACCTGATCAGAACACCTGCAGGCGTCAAACATCAGGTCAGTCTCTCTTTAAATATCACAATAATTATTCTTTAAATCATCTTTAAATTGCTTCAGTGGAAACAGAAACTGACTGAGCAGCAGGTTTGTGAAATATTTACATCAGATAATTGATTCATACAAACAGAAAAATCAGATCAGATCTAAAATCAGTGAAATCATCTGTTCCAGTAGAAACTCACTGATCAGAGTCAGAGTCCTGAGCTGTGTTTTAACTCTCGTCAGTTTAATAAAACAGAATCATGGAGTCTCAGTGTTTCTGCTGTAAAGTGCTGAAGAAAACAGAGAAATTAAAATAAATCTAAAAACAAGTTTGATCACATGGAGATTTTCATGTTTCCTCTTCCTCTTCCTCTTCATCTTCATCATGTCTTCAGCTCCTCTCACTCACTGCAGGAGAAAGGTGTTTCTCTACCTGGATATTATTAACACAGACGAGCCAATCAGTGCTCTTCATTCTCTCAGGTGAGGAGGTATCAATGATGCCTTCAAGGTCATGGAAAACACATGACCTTGTGTTTAAACAGCAGGTTTCAGACTTGTGAAGACGTCAGAGTGGACTCACCTTGCAGGTGTGTTCGGGGGCAAAGGTCACTCCTTTAGCTGCTCTGTCCTGAGATCCACTGCTGCTGCTGCTCACCGAGCTCTTCCTCATGATGCCTGAGCCACAAACACAACGACAGAGAAGATTCACATCATTTCCTCCTGTAATCAGAAACTTTCTGCTCATGCAGTTCACCCTCCCACCTGTAGGAGGCAGCACGTCCAGTCTCTGCAGGCTGTTTTTACGAACAGGAGGGTAGTTTCCTGTCTTGGAGAGGCGGCGTTGGCGATGGTTCAACATGGCTGCTGGAGAGACGATGCCGGGGGGCGGGACTTTACCCATCCTCAGGTACAGCTCCTCGATCTCTCTCTTCTGATTGGCCTGCAGGTTGTGCACCTCAGCCAGGTGTCTGGGAGGAGGAAGCAGAGGATTCATGTGTTTTTGTTTTTATGTTGTTTTGATGACAGAACTCGTCAGTCATTAATCCACCAATCACCTCTCACGGAGCTCCTGTAGCTCCTCCCACATCTCCTCCTTCTCGCTCTCTGATTCGTCGGAGCTGACGTAGGGCACAGAGCGGCTCCACGATTGGCTGAAGCTGCTGCCACTCACCCCAGGGCTGCTGGCTGACCCCTCCCACAGACTGACACCGAGCCTCTGCCCCCCCCTCCTCTTCCTGTCCTCCTCCTCGTGGTTGTCACGGTAACCACCAGGCGGGGGGGACACCGTCACCGTGACGATGCTGCTCTGTCCCGATTCGCTCTGCTCCTCCGTGCTGCTCTCCAAGCTCTCTGATTGGTTTGACCTGGAGGGAGGCCCAGCTGAGTGGGCAGGGCTCCTGGTAGCGGACAGGGAAGTCTTTGGGGCGTCACCGCAAACGGCAGCAGTGAGGACTGAAGAGTTTCTTCACAAAGGGGTGGGAGAGTCTGGACATTCTGTCACAGGCGCCACAGGAAACAGGTTGTCCTGCAGGCAGGTCTGATGGAAATTTCATGAACACTTTGTTTTTTCATATTTCTGAGATACAAGTTAATAATGGCATAGACCAAAACTGAAAGACAAACTCTAATTCATCTGTGACTGATGCCACCCTCATTAACAGAGACAGTCTAGACTGTGGTTGGACCTGGAGCTGTGGTTGGACCTGGAGCTATGATCAGACTCGCAGCAGTGGTCAGACTGGCAGCAGTGGTTGGACCTGGAGCTGTGGTTGGACTGGGAGCTGTGGTCAGACTGGCAGTAGTGGTTGGACTGGGAGCTGTGGTTGGACTGGCAGCAGTGGTTGGACCTGGAGCTGTGGTTGGACCTGGAGCTATGGTCAGACTGGGAGCTGTGGTTGGACTGGGAGCTGTGGTCAGACTGGCAGCAGTGGTTGGACTGGGAGCTGTGGTTGGACTGGCAGCAGTGGTTGGACCTGGAGCTGTGGTTGGACCTGGAGCAGAGACGGTCCCTGAACCTGTGAATCAGAGAAATGATCAGTGAATTGGTTCAGTCTGCTGTGATGTCACTTTGTGATGTCATCAGACTCACCATAAGGAGGCGGAGCTGAGCCGACCTTCAGCTGAACAGGACTGTGACGCTGCAATGACTGAATGAACGAGTGAATGAGTGAACGTAACGAAGGAATGAATGAAAACAATGGATGGAAAATATTGGTGAGATGCTCCTGAACACACCACCAGCACACTCAGAGACTCACCTGTCCCTGTCTTACCTGAGGTGAGTCTGGAGTCCGGCTGGGCAACGCCCCCTGCTGGCTGTCCTGGGCAGAGCCGGTCTGAGGGAAGGGGGGGCCGTAGGGAGACTGTGGGGTGAAGGGAGGGGAGAAGGAGGAGAGTGTCGGGGGGCGGTGGTGCTTAGGACCCAGTGATGGAGACATGGGGGGAGAAAGAGGAGACTGGAGGGAGGGGAATGGGGGAGACAGGGGCTGGGCGGGGGGGAGGAAGCCCTGGTTTGGGGTCCCGGGTGGGGGCATGAAGGACTGGGCCACACTCATGGCCAGAGAGAGCATGTTGGTCAGGGTGAAGAAAGGCTGGTCAGGGGGGGGCCAGTGAGGAGGAGGGGGAGGGGCTGAGGAGGAGGTGGATGGGGGGGTGAGGAGGGAGGGGTTACTGTGGACCCGTGGGAGGCCGGGGGCAGGGCTCTGGGGGGGGAACGGGGCGGAGTAGGGGGAGTAGGGTGGAGATGGGAGGTGGTACTGAGGAGGGGGGAGGTGGGGGACGGAGAGGGTGGAGTCTGGGAGGGGGTATTGGTGGGGGTAGTTGTGGGGCTGATGGGAGGAAGCTGGGGGGGGTGGGGGGGGTATAAACAGTAAGTGACAGTTTCCATCAGTAAGAATCAGGTGATCGTACAGGTGAGTTCATTTACCTGAGGAGGTGTTAAACGACTGTGACCTCAGCGGTCTGACGGGGGGCGTGGCCTCAGGGTCGATGTGAAAGTCTACGCCCTTTAAGGGGGAGGGGTCAGCATCGATGTCTGACGGGAAAACACAGCAACTGATGAATCAATCAATCGGTTTATTGATCATCACATCAGAACTAACTGAGCTGAATCAGATCAAGGAACAGAACCAACGTCTGTTTCTACTCACCAGTCCACGCCTTACTCACCAGTCCACTTACTCACCAGTCCACCTTTGCTCACCAGTCCACCTTTACAGCCTCGTTGCAGTATTGTTTCTCACGCTCTTTCAAACTCTCCCACTAACTTTCTAAGAAGAAAGGCTTTTGTAGAAACTCCAGGCTAAATGAAATGACCAGTTGGAAGCTTAGTGGTGGAGACGTTGATGTCATGTGACCGTGGTGTAGTTGGTTTATAGCCTAACATTAGCTTTTTACTTGTGGAGATTGGATTTAGGCTTCAAACATCAGAACAGTGGTGTTCATCTGTGAAGATTATCTGATCAACTAAACCTGGAAGGATCAGAAACTAACTTCCTCCCCTCGTTTCCCCTCCTTCTTTACCAGGTAGTGAAGATGAGGACAAAGTCCTGGACAGGCCCGGGGTGGACAGGTGAGGCTGCAGACATTTAAATAGAAAAGTCAAAACAGAAACTGATCAGTCCTTTAACTGAGACTAAATGATAAATCAGAGGAACAGGTACCGTGGACTCAGGCAGGGTGGACGAGGTCAGGTGAGATGACCTGTCCGTGCCCACTGGCGGCTGAGGCATCATTGACTCCGCCCTGTTGATGATGTCATACATGCGGAGAATGAATCCTTCCCGCTCTGGTGGCAGGATGAAGTCTCTGTGAAGCTGAAAAACAGCAGGGACTGGTTTGCTGTGGTTTCATACTGAACCACACCTGAACCTGTACTGGGCTCTAATTGGCTGCTGTTCCTCACCATCACAGAGGCGATGTCCTCTGGATTGTCTCCGTCCAGGTCGAATTTAAACGTCACCATCTTACTGTCGTGAGTCTGCAGCTGACACTCCACCACCCGGTCCACCATGTCTGACACCTGAATGCACCACACACACACACAGACAGTATGAGTAAATGGTGTGTTCAGGTGCAGGTTGGTGAATCTGAGGTTTACAGTGAGCCGTGTTTTCACCCCAGTGATTCTCAGACGAGCTCTCCTCCTGAACTGCTTCGTAGCTGCCTTTTTAGTTGCTTCCTGGTTGCCCCGATCTGATTGGCCGTCGGTGCCGTCACTCAGACCTGATGTCACATCAGAGGCGTAGCTGCAGGTGGAAACAGTCACGTGACAAGAGAAGGTCAAATGTTCAAATGTGGAGCAACAACAGAACTAAACAGATGAATGTTACCTGTCAACAGGTGAGGAGAAGCCGCAGACTGATCCAGACGGCGGTCGCTTGGCATTATGGGACACAGCGATGCTCTGAGGACAACATCAAAGATTTAGACTGAACTAAAGAGTTTGTTTTCGTTATTATCTCCTCTAGAAGGCGACACCTGAACCTACAGGGTTATACAGAGCTGATAAACGAACGTAAATGAGCTTTTCCTTTTGTGTGAAACCGACCAATCGGTAAAAAAGCTCTGTCCTCTTTAGCCCCACCCCCTGCTCACCTTGGGGAAACGCAGCACAGGAAGGGGTGGAGCCTTGGAAGGAGCCCGGGTCACAGGGTGCGGAGCCTCAAGGCGAGGGGTTTCCTGAGCCACCGGAGCAGGGGCAGAGAATGACAGGACAGGGATGGGGGTGGGGTTTGTGATGGGAGTGGGTGTGGCTTCAACCTTCTCTGGGACACCTGAGGAGCTGAAGGAGACGTCCATCTCACAGTCCGCTGCCATGGCAACCAGAGAGACAGAGAGATTTAAATGTGAAGCACAGAGTCAGAGATGAAATAAATAAAATCTAAAATAAAAACCAGAGAATGTGCCGACAGGTAGCAGAGGAGTAGGAGGTGTGTTTGGCGGTTTTGTTGTCCTCGTCTCCGTCTCCCTCCATCCTGCTGAAGATGCTGCTGATCCCAGAATCCACTGGGCTGCTGCTTGACGACAGCGCTGATGATGTCACTGTTACTGTGGGCGGGGCTTGTATCCAGGGAGGGGCGGGGGCTGAAACGGCAGCTGCTTCCTGCTAAAAACAGAAAAAGGTCGTCACAGGAATCGTCCATGAAAACAGAAATTGTCAGACCTTAAACTCAAACACACCTGACCGACGACCTTCCCTTGGTCAGGTGCAGGTTTCTGATTGGACGGTTCAGGCGGTGGAGGGGCGGGGTCAGGCTCCTCCTCAATGACAGCGTCCCTCTGAGCCCCCTCCAGCAGGCGGCGCTGTTTCTCCCGCTGACGCTTTATGGCCGTCACCCGGTGTCTGATCGCCTTGGCAACGAGCTTATAGTCCGCCTCACACAAGAAACCCAACACCACCTAAACGACAGAGAGAGAGATGAGACACCTGCACCTGTCACCTGTCAGGTGATGTCATCAGCATGATGTCATCAGGTACCATCTCCTGGGCCACCTCCTCGGGGACGTCTTTGTACAGCTCGAACAGGAACTCGATGGCGTTGTTATCTTTGTATTTGCCGTGGAGCTTCTTGTTGCCATCCATCCGGAGCCAGAGCTTCAGCGCTGCCTTTGAGCTGTCGTCTTCCTCGGCCAGCTCCACATGGACGCCCAGCTGCTCCTGGAAGAACCGGTGGTCCAGCAAGTCCTGAACCGTGAACCTGCAGAGAGAAAGACACTGACGATCACCTGGACCCTTTTTCCTCAAGATGAAGAGATCTGCAGTCACGTTACCTCTCGCTGCTGTTGGTCCGGATGCAGCCCTCGATGATCTCCTTCAGCTCGGGGACTTTAACTTTGAAAAAACTCTCTGGCTTGATTCCCTGAGAGACAGACACGCAGTCAAACACCTGAAACAGGAAGTAGACGGTGCTCGGGTGGTGCAGAGACTTACATTGGTGACTTTGCGGTAGATCTGTGCGGCGTTCTGACACTCGGAGTATGGATACTCGGACGTCGCCATCTCCAGGATGCACATACCAAAAGCGTAGACGTCCACGGCCTCATCGTACTTCTCCTCGTACATCTCTGGAGCCATAAACTCCGGGGTCCCTGAAGGCACCACCAGTCACAATATGACAGAAACCTCAAACATCTGCATCTAACTGTGACCTACAGCTTGGATTTCAACAGGTCTTACCAATGACACTCTTGGCGAACGAGGCCTTCTTGAGCGTGGCAAGGCCCAGGTCTCCGATCTTGACGGAGGCAGTGGGCCCGGTGATGAAGATGTTGTCACACTTGAGGTCTCGGTGCAGGATGGGGGGGCAGCGCGAGTGCAGGAACTGTAGCCCCTTCAGGATCTGGAAACTCCAGCGCTGCAGCAGCTTCAGCTTCATCTGACGGAACCTGCGCAGGTACCTGGACGAGTTCAAAGAGGAAACACACCTGGTCAGCTCAGGTGAGGTTCAGGAGGTAAAATGAGCACAGAGTGTTCTGACGCCTGCCCCGTTTGAGGAGATTCTGCAGGTTCTGATCCTGGACTCACGTTTTGAGGGTCCCGGACGTCATGAGCTCCGTCACCAGGATGGTGCATTTGTGGCCCTTCAGCGTCGACTTCCAGGAGTCGAAGAATCGGACGATGTTCGGATGCTGCAGAGCTTTCAGCATCTCCACCTCCTCGCAGAAGCGCTGCCGCTCCGCCTTGTTCAGACGGTGGGTCTGACGGGGTCAAAGGTCATCGATCAATACGTTAATGGATTCATTGACGATTCAGAGATGAAACAGATTAAAAAGCTGTGAGTCGACTGAGGAACACGTCAACCGTGAAGGACACTGAGCCCTCATCCAGTCTGGAACAACACAGCTGATGATCTGCTGACATGATAACACACAGACGTCTCACATCACTGCAGAGCATGATGGGAAATCAGCACACACACCATTTGTTGTGAATGACTGTGTATCATAAACAGTTTCTGCTTCATCACAGCTGAAGATAAAGCTGCTGCCAACTTTATAACTCTGGTAACTGAGCTGAAAAATCCTGATCAACCTTCAGACTCATGGATCTGACTCTGGATCAGATTTCATGTCCTGCATTGTTTTAACACAGACTGGTTTTGGTTGGTTAGTGTGTCTGTCTTTGTGAGGACCTGTGTGGGTTATAGGGGACTTTCTGTCCAGATCTCACCTCTTCAGACTTTAGATTTATGACACTGTTTCCAAAATGAAGTTTAAACTGATTTATTCAGATGTTGTACTGCTTCTGGATTAAACCAGACCAGGATCTTTCCCTGAACCTGAATCTGAACAGAGTCTGAACAGAACCAGGATCTGGTTCTTAAAGCTGGACTCACTACAGTTATACAAACAAACAAACAACAAACATATACAAACAGTATAAACTATGATCCAGTCGTCACCAAGTTTCCTGTTCCTGATTCAACAGGTCAAGGGTCAGAAAGTCTGTGTTGATGTTTGTACTGAAAACTGATGGTTAGGTGTGATGAACAGTTTGGAGGAAAACTGAATGAACAGTTCTGCTCTCAGTAGATAAGACTTGTCTCTCTGTAGCTGTGACTGATATACACTGTACCTTCAGTCAGACTCCTCTGTATGACATTAATCTTTCTGATTATCTGATTTTGTTGTTATTCTTCAGACCTTTACTCTTCATCTTTACTCTTATTCTTCTTATTCTTTTTCAGTTTCTAACATCTCCTCTACAGAAACTATTCAACTATAAAAACATCCAGCTTTTTCAGGACATTTCTGCTTGGATTCAACTTTTTTCTACTCTTTATATCAAATCAAATGAATGTTTCAGGTGTTGTTTTCAACTTTCAGCTTCTACGTTTTTCTGCCTGTTTCAACATTCAACATGTTTTAATTTCTAGTTTGTATAAACACCAGTAATTTATGTAAAGAATCTGATTTGTAATTTATAACTTTATAACTTTGTTCTGTTTGTTTTTTATTTATTTCATTACTTTTCTGTTTTCTGATCCGTGATTCTGTTTGGTGAACAAAGTTTATTCACAGGAAGATCACCACAGAGCTGACCTTTGACCTCATTCACTCTGTGTGTGTTTGTATGTGTGTGTGTGCTGCTATCAGCATCAACCAGCAGCTGCCCGTCCAATCAGATTCTGCGTACGCTTCAACAAACTGCTATGTCACTGTCAGTGCTTTATCACACACAAACACACACGTTCGTCTTCCTGTACTTGTGTAAGACCCTTGCCCCTATAAGTCCTGAGTCTCGAACCCTGAACCTGAACCTGAACTTTCAAACAGTCGTTTAAAGTCGTGACGACAGAGCAGAAATGTCCTCACAGAGTGTCCTCACTGGGATGATTAAAACCTGAAATAGGTCCTCACAAAGATAGTAATACAAGCCTTTCAGGTTCCTGTTTGTCAGGTTGGGACTGATCATTGATCAATCACTAAATACTACAATACCCATGAGCCTCTGCTGCTGCCATGGAGAAACATTTCTGCTCCACGTTTACTCAAGAAACAACACGATGATCTGATTCGATCAACTGATCAATATTAGGATTTGGGGAAACAGGAAGGATAGTCTGAGGATGAAACCGAGGTAACGGCGACTCTGTGTTTCAGTGCAGTGAGACACACCTGGATTAAAGAATGAATGAAAGTTCAGTGTGTGTGTTAACATTTACCTGAGGAACCCTCCTCCCTCTGAATCTATCACCTCCAGACACAGTTCCTGATTCTCAACCAATCAGAGCTCAGAGTCAGAGACGCCACCAATAAAACTATAAACTGCTCTGATACATACAGATGCACTCAGACCTGAGATAACACTTCACTGACCTGCTCACAGACACACCTGGTCCTCACACACCTCAGGACGACAAACAAACAAACAAACAGTCTGTGGACGC
Source organism: Lates japonicus (assembly GCA_033238685.1). NCBI lineage: Eukaryota > Metazoa > Chordata > Actinopteri > Centropomidae > Lates > Lates japonicus. The sequence continues at coordinate 723,512 of BRZM01000133.1, forward strand.
CTATACGATGACATTATATTTTATATTTTATATGTTGTGGTTGTTTATCTCCTGAAAATAAACATTAACCATCAACTACCATCGACGCCTGAAACTCAGTGAGTAAACAGCTGAACTATGCTAACGTTAGCCAACGCCAGCTAACTTCTTGATATGTAAGGCTTAACATCAGGGCTATCAGGGCTCCATTTAAACGATTCAAAATTCTTCATGTGCTTTTTATTGAGGAATACAGCTTTATTTTGGAAAGGTCCTGTAAAGCAGTTTGAGTTCAGATTTACTCTTCCGCTAGTCACATTCCTCCGCCGCTGTTAATCCGTCTAGTCGCCACAACGACAACCACCGCTACTAATGTATCGACTAGACTGAGTTTAATTAAAAGGTTATTACAAAATCATTGAACTCCACGCAGTCAAGTTGGATGTTTGATCAGCTTCATCAGGCTCTGATTCAGATCAATAATCAACCACAAACTTGAAGTTTTATGGAAACATGAGTTTTATCTCGCTGAGGAGGCGATTGGAGGAAACGGTTCATCCTCTGAGGACCAAGTTTCTCTCTGAAGTCCTGCAGACACATGAACTTCTACTGTGAATTAGTTTTACTAAGCTTACTGACCTTGACCTTGACCTCCTGATTGACAGCAGACTGAAACATTAGAGATTAAACAGTTTCACCGCTTCCGTAAGTTGGACAGACAAACTGACCAATCAGCTTCAGGGGTGGGCGGAGCTTCAGAGATCACCTAGAGACACCTCACTAAGCCGCTAGCACACGCATGTGTTTACACCCAGCCAGCTTAGGCATAGAGGAAGAAGTTAGCAACTGATGCTGGGGTTGGCCGTCCACCTGAAACTTTATTTACACTCAGTCAGACCTGGATCAGACCTGGATCAGACCTGCACAGTCTGTGTGTGTTACTCAGGTTCACCCAGGCCACCTCCACCGTGGTCTCCGTGTCCAGACCTTTGCAAACTCCTGAAGGATCCTCGTCCGATTCGATGTTGAACTTGAGGAATCGGGTTCGTCGAGACGAGGCCACCGCCTCATGCTCTCCTCTTCGTCCCTTCTCCTCCTCCTCCTCTGTTGCTGCACCCCTCCCGGGTTAGAGTCCGGACAGTGCCGCCCGCCTCCCGAGTCCGAGCTGACCTCCTGATTCACAGAGGCCCACCACGCCTCTGATTGGTCATTCCTTGAGGTCGTTGCGAGAACGAGAGGAAGAGGAAGGGCGACTCTTCCTCCTCCTCCCCTCCTCAGGTTTTGTTGTGGTCAGCGGTCCAGTGGGCAGCATCCTCAGACCCCTTCTCCTCCTCACCTGGTCGCGGCGAGGCTCATGTGTCAGGAGTCGAAACAGAATAGAGGTCAAACTCTAAATGATCATTATTGAATCAGGTCTCTGACAGAGGTGAGACCACGTCCCACTTCTGACTTAGGTTTTAACCTGGTTTGTGTCCAAATCAACTTCTATTTCATTATTAATCAATGTATATTAGATTAACTTTGTCTCCAATATTTTTATTAATTAATAGTTTAATTTAAGTGATTATTTATTATAATATATATTATTATTTATAATATTATTATTTATGTTTGACCACATGATTTTGATTTTCTTAAAATTCATATTAAGCATTTTGTTATACTATTCATGTGAATATTATTATATACTTTAGCGTTTTTACTAGGTTGTTTTATTCTAATGAAACCAAACGTGTGTTGTCTCGCAGCTGCACTAACATATCATCGTTTGGTTACATTATATTACATTATGTTGTGTCTAGGTTCACTCACTGCAGTCATAGTTGTTGTGGGTGAGTTGATGAGGCGGAAAAACTGAACCAGTAAACCATAGAAACCAGAGCCCAGCAGCAGCAGGATCTTTTAAAGTCCAGCTCCGAACAGGATCCGCTTTCAGTCCGCCCCCTGCCTGACGACACTGAACAAACCCTCCCTGCTGCTTCTTCTTCTTCTTCGCTCCGAGAATAAACAAGTCATTTTTTTTAAACCCGGGTCAGGACTGGAGACACAGCACGAGCCCATCAGCGCTGAGCAGATTGCACGAGTCATGACAAGTTCTCACCACTGGACACACCTGTTACCTGCCTGATAGACTCTCACTGTGTGTCAGCTGATCTCAGGTCTGTTTGACCTGACATGTTGTCATGTGATCGCGAGTCTGGTGAGGGCGCTGTCTCGCTCTGATCACTGATCATTTATATTCTCACCTTTTTCTTTTTATTTTAAAATCACATTTACTGTAAATAAAAGTCAATTAACTGAACATGAACCACGGGTTCACTATAAATGTCAAATTATGAATTAAACAAATTCTTTAAATTCTCAAACATATTTAACTCAGCACACAGAAACGAAAATTCTCCAGGCATCATTTAACCTCACATTTATTTGTTTGTTTGAGTGTTTGTTTGTGTGTGTGTGTGTGTGTGTGTGTGTGTGTCGTCAGGAGGATTGATCGGTCAGTTCGTCCTTCAGTCTGACAGCTGCTGCCGCTTTCTGATAAACAGCATCAACACGTGAGCACGTAAAACATCTTCTCTTCTGTCGTTTCCTGCTTGTCTTACGCTCACTAATATCATTTATGATCAATCTAACCAATCAATCAATATCCAGATCAGCCAGAATAAGATCAACTGTCATCATAGATAAATATAAAATAAAGAATAAACTGTGTTAAATCATACTTTACAGAGATTTAAAAGCATGAATAATAACAATATGGATAAAACACTGAGGTTTCAGTGAGCAGAGTGACCTGGTCCTGTTTATACTCTGATGTTTCACCGTCACTTTATTTTTCTGTCAGATCAGATTTAATTTATTAAACACTTCACATCAGCAGAAAATGAACTAAATGAAGTTGCTGACTGCTGATAAAGAATCAAACTCTTCTCTCAGTTTAACGCTGTGATTTTCTGTTCAGTCATTTCAGCAGCTTCAGCGAGATTTTCTTCTTTTTCTTTTCCTCCACCTGTTGTTTCTAATCTCAGAGGATTAATCTGTCGCTTTATCTCTTTGTCAATCCGTCTTCATCTCTTTTGTTCTTCCTGTCTTATCCGCCTCTTCTCAAATCTTCTGTCTGACTCTGTTTCATCTTTACAGGAGATACATTTCAATGATCGGTCTATTTTAAGAGTCGACGACACGACGAGCTCTGCACTTTGTCTCAGAGCTGAAACAGAAAAATATTTTCCTGCAGCTCAGCTGAAAAACTGATCAGTTCATCTTCAGAATAATTAAAACAAACGAGAAACCAAATCCTCATGAAAAACGCCTCCCAGGATAAAATAAGACCAGAACTTATTCAGTCTTCCTCTCCTCTCCTCCTCTCCTCCTCCTCCTTCCTCCTCCTCCTCTCTTCCTCCTCTCCTCTCCTCCTCTCCTCCTCTCCTCCTCCCCTCTTCCTCCTCCTCCTCTCCTCCCTCTCTCCTCCTCTCCTCCTCCTCCTCTTCCTCCTCTCCCTCTCCTCCCTCCTCCTCTCCTCTCCTCCCTCCTCTCCCTCTCCTCCTCCTCCTCCCCTCCCTCTCCTCCTCCTCCTCCTCTCCTCCTCCTCTTCCTCCTCTCCTCTCCCTCTCCTCCTCCCTCCCCTCCTCTCCTCTTCCTCTCCTCCTCCTCCTCCTCTCCTCCTCCTCCTCTTCTTCTTCCTCCCTCCTCTCTCCTCCCTCCTCTCCTCTCCTCCTCTCCCTCTCCTCTCCTCCTCCTCCTCCTCCTCCTCTCCTCCTCCCTCCTCCTCCCTCCTCTCCTCCTCTCCCTCTTCTTCCCTCCTCCTCCTCCTCTCCTCTTCCTCTCCCTCCTCTCCCTCCCTCCTCCTTCCTCCTCCTCTCCTCCTCCTCCCTCTTCCTCTCCCTCCTCCTCTCCTCTCTCCCTCTCCTCCTCTCTCTTCCTCCTCTCCTCCTCCTCTTCCTCCTCCTCCTTCCTCTCCCTCCTCCCTCCCCCTTCCTCCTCCTCTCCTCCTCTGCCCTCCTCCTCTCCATCACTCTCTGACCACGTAAAGTGTGTTATTGATTAAGGGTATCAGTCTGTGTTGATGCCGTCAGTTACAGACCAGTGAGGTCGCTGTCAACACTGAAACTCCCTCTGTCTCTCCTTCAGACTTAATCATTGTTTCAACCCCTGACCTGACCCTGACCCTGGAGGTCATGTTGAGAATCTAAGGATCTCTCCATCAAACCAAGGATCGCTCTCATCATGTCTCTCACTGTGACTCCACCCCACCCCTCTTCTTCTGTGGTGGACCTTCCCCGCTGGCATGCCTTCCTCCTCCTCCTCCTCGGCCCTCCCGCCGCCCAACCCCGTGATGACATCATCACCGCCACCGCCTCTGGGCGCGGCAACATTCTCCGCCAACATATGTCAACGCTTGAGACGCCTAGATGGAGGACTGACGGTCCGCTGCAGGGACTGACTGACACAGGCCTGTCTGTGGTGTTCATGATGCTATGGGACACGATACGTATGTGTCCTACAGGGACCAGGTTTATTTATACATTGTGAGACCATCTGAAAACTAAAAACCCAGTCACCACAGTTTGTTTATTTTCCTGCCTGTTTGTGTTCTGTTTTTCAGAAACTTGGAGAGGTCCAGGATGTGTTTAGCCTAGCTTTTGTTGCAGACCATGTTGCAAACCGCTAGCATAGCTTCAATACAAAACAATATATGGTATATGAGTTTATCAGTACAAGAAGCAGGTAAATAAATATAACTGGGTAAAATTAGCTGACTGATTAGGGTACAAGTATTGTATTATATTTTGATTTGTTACTTTCACATCATCGAATCTAGTTGCTAATGAGCTAATATTGTTAGCTTCAGCTAATGTGACTGGCTGACATAAGTTAGCTAGAACTGCCTTTCCTCAGTCGCTTTCTGCCGACAAGAGGATTTTCTTCCAAAAATGTGGAAATGTTCCTTTAATAAAACCTTTAATTGGTTGTGAGTTGTTAAGCGAGGCGCCGGTTTATCAACATTAGCTCTATATAGCTAACGTATCGCAGCTTATAAACAACCAGTGTTTGGGTCAGATTAAAGATATAATTAATGTCGGATGTCGATGAATGAGCTAAACTGACATTAACCTACTGACTGATGTCGTGTTACTCTTGACAGCACCTGACAGTGTTTGATAACTGTGGCTGAAACAGTTTCTGATGTCCTCCTGAAACACCTGTCTATGGTAAAGCTTCTCTAACCTGCTCAGGTGTGTTGTGTCCCCAGGTACCTGTTGGCCTCTCTAATCTCACCATTCGCCTGTTTCTGACAAAACCGCTCAGCCTCTGCCGGGCTGATTCGCTCTTGACCTGTTGCTGCCGATGAGCTCGACCGTCACACACAACCAGGTACTGAAACACCTGGTTTCTACTCGGACAGGTAACTGTGGTTCATCCAGGCTCAGCCAGTTTCCTGCTCTCTCAGCTCTCTCTGAAGCCGGGTTGTTTCCGGGCTTGGGAGTCCTCTTCGCCCCTGGACCCTCTTCATCCACCGACTGTCTACGCTTGACCCGGGGCGGGCTGGGCGGGCTGCGAGCTGCCGCCAACCTGGACGAACCCCTGGCACTGTGACTGTAGGATGGTGGTGAGTTTAAAAGTTTCCTATTGAACATTGATCAGAACATTGGATCATCATCAGGAGTGAAGGTGTAAAAAATCTTTTAACCACAGAAGAAGCTGTTTCTCTGATGTTTCACTGTGTCTCTATTTGTGTTCAGCTGTCGATGCCTCAGTTGGATCTGATCCATCATCTCGAACGAGGTCATCTGTCAAACCTCTGACCTCCCAAACCTCGCACATTTACACTCATCAGCCAATCAGAGCAGAGGACAACGCCGTTTTTCAATGACCATTAAATGATAGAGTCCCACACAGTGATGGTGTGTTTCTGTAGTCCAGCCCTGAAGGTAAAGATCAGCCTGGTTCCTCCCTGAAGTCGTAAATACAATCTCATCAAATAAAAGCTAATGTTAGTTATAACATGCTAACATGCTAATCTATTTCCTGGTTTTAGGATTGGTCCTGCAGCTCTCTGTAGACGGTAAGGTAATCTAATTGTAAATCTTATGTGGAAGTCCAGGTGGAAGGGTGTGTTGGTGTCTTACAGACTGTTGTGATACAGTGAGTGTTTCCTGTTCCAGGAGCTGCTGGGCTGCCGCTGGTCTTACTGGTGGAGGACTGATCTGTGTTCAGCTGTGAGGAGAGAACCACCGACGCAGGATGCTGGGTCACATGTTCCTCTCACCTCCATGGTCATCTACCTGGTCTGTTACTGACAGAACCAGGAGGACCCGCCTCAGAGCACCTGAAGTCCTCCTGCAGAGCCAGCAACAGTAGAGGATTCCTGAGCCACCTGGAGGAGACCACAGGAGGAGGTCATGACCTCTTTATATTTGGTGGAAATGGTCTGGTTCTGGAGAGGTTGGAAACCTCATCAGTCATTCACATCTCTCACATGGACCTCAAAAGTCCCCATGACCCTTAAACTCAAGAACCCCAGAACCTCCTTATGACCTCCTCCAGACTCACCTCTCCTCATCATTGTGGCACGTTCAGTTACGTATTCTTTGACCAGGCGGCTTCGTCTCAAGTCTGTGTTCCCGAGCTGCGTAACAACAACGTTGAGCCAGATACCTCTACTACACGGTGAGACTGACACCTACTCTGTTTATCATCTTCTCAGTTGAGGCTTCAGCCGTGATTCTTTATGGAGCTCGTTTAACGTTGTTATTATTTAAGTGTTCAAATGTTTGATTATGACCTGTGTTTACCTGTGTCATGTGAGCCTGGTGCAGGTGGTAAAGGCGATCAGTTGGGTACTCTGGGCTGCAGAACTCAGCCAGCAGCTCTGAGGAAGCTCCGCAGCACACAGCTGTGGGATTCAAGCATAGGCAGTGCACACTGTGTACACACAGGACGATTAACGTGCAGCCGTTTAGCGACGAGGGCATAGACATGAACTGTGTGTGTGTGTGTGTGTGGTGCGTTCAGGTCCATAAGCACAACGATAAATGGTGGAGCTGTTGGGAGAGATTCTAGCAGACTGCAGTTCAGACATGGCCGTCACTCAAGGAGGGTCACTGACCTTTCTTCCTGCTCACACAGGATTGGCACACACACACACCACGCCTCAGCAGTAACCTTTGACCCCTAGACTGAACCTAAATCTGAGTTCTCACAAGTTTTCAGAATAATTATGAATTTAAACATTTCTTATTGTAAGTTCTATTGTTTTCTTTCATCTGCTGATGTCACCTGTGTGTATTATTATTGTGTGTCTGATGTCACTGTGTGCAGCGGTGAGGACAGGTAACCTGGCCAGTTTGGCCAGGTGTTGGAGCGGTTGGGAGAGATTTCAGACCCATGACGGAGCGTACCACGGCTCATCATCCGCCTGAGACACAGCGTCATCAAGACTTGATCCAGCCGATCACAGCCCACATCTCCTCTGTTGTCACCGTCACCGTATCGCGTATTGTTAGCAACTAAGAGTTTCTACTAACACCTGTGTGTGTGTGTGTGTGCAGGTGCGTATGAATAAAGCCTGTGGGTATACCGTATCTCTGTGACATCGCTCCAGAGCTGCAGCTCAGGCAGCCCAGGGCCTTTGAGTTCATCGTCAGCCAACCCAGAGCTAGTCATGTTCAGGTGGTGTTTTGGTCATGTGACCTCCTGTGGACTAAAGCAGCTGGAACCTGGTGTGGCTCAGAGTGTGACCAGCAGACAGCAACCTTCTTCCTCCTGTGGTTAGATGAAGAGTTGGTCTCTGTCTGGTGGCCTGTGAGGGGCGTTAGACACTGATGACCTTCCGAGTTAAAGATCAATATTTGTTAAGTAGCTGTTGGACAGAGACAGGAGGTGATGAGGAAACACTCAGTTTATTTAAGGTTGTTGTGATGAAACCTGCTGTTTTAACCCTGAATTAGAACAAAGGTCAAATGGTTTTATTACTCAGAACAAACAAACACTGAACTGAACCGAGTCATAAACACGATCGGTGCGCGTACGTTTAACAACCTGAACATCAAATATCTGTAACATCACAGGCGATCACGAAGTCAAGAACTAATTAACAGAGGCCTAATTAGTAACGCAGTTAACGTCCTGGAGTTCTCATGGTGAGCAGAAGCTAACAACTGGCACTGTCATCCACACAGTCAGGGCGCGGCACGGAGGTGTGTGTTGTGTTCTGATGACACCTGTGTGTCATTGTCGAAGCCCGATCCGTGGCGGGTGATCGAGGCAAGCATCAACCGAAGAAGGCTTAGTCAGTAAAGAGAGACCATGGACATCTACGGCACCAAAGAGCCTCAGCTGGCTTTTCTGAGGATACCGCTACTGCCTGGACATCCACAACATGTCTGTCAAGGTATGTATATGCGCACCTGCACATCGTATGACTTGACCCCGTATTAACTGGTGAAGGTTAAGCTTCAAAACACTCCACCTGTCTCCATCTGCAGGCCATGAGGGTTTCCTCCCAAGCGTACAACAAAGACCTGAGGTCAGCAGGTAACACTCACCTGTTGCCACCTCACCTGTTCACCTGGCTGTTACCTGAATGTCACCTGTGCCAAACTGATTATCTCTGCGTGTGTGTCAGTGGTCGTTCAGGAGGCGCCGGGCGTGAGCAGCTTGGGATCTGGAGTTAGCCAAAGTAGCTGAAGGCAGCTGACGACAGCTACCGTGATGATCTGTGAGGACTACTGTACAGGAACAGGGGAAGTAGCTGTGTGTGTGTGTGTGTGTGTGTGTCGTGCTGATGTTAGTGCATCCTTATTACCCCAATCCCCTCTCCTCCTCTTCTTTTCCTCTGGTGTGTATTCTGCTGTAGCCTCCTGAACTTTAAACTCAGCTGTTTTTTTTTCTCCCTGAGATGAATAAATTCACTCTTTGTTTACCGCGTTTAGTTTTTGTGGATTTTACTAAGGTGTCGGTGGCGGTTTCCAACTGTTAAACATCACGAATAATTAAACATTAAACGTCTTATTAAAAGCAGCAGCGTGGAGGATTTACTGACATCTAATTGGTGAACTCGGACACGGCCGACTGAACACCTGTACCCTGAACCCTCCCTCTCTGGCGTCAGAGAGTCTCACAGTGGAGTGTCCTCAGGGGACAAAATGGATCCCAACTTCCACATCAACTACTCTGTCAGGAAAACTAAAAGTTTTCTTTTATTGAAACTGGTTTATGTTTTATTAAGTGAACAATAAGACATGGCAGCTCCTGTACAGAGCTGCAGTTCAGTTTGTCTGGGCTCCTGTAGAAACATGTAGTGGACTCTGGAGGAGGAGCTGCCACTGTGTAGATATAACTGTTGATTCTGAAACGTGTTTGAGGCTGATTACACTCTGATAAAAACATGTTGTAGATTAGATTTCCTGTAAATGTTCCACACTGGGAGGACAGTGAAAACCAGGACATGGAGGAAGCAGCTGTCTGCAGAGCTCGAGTCAGAGATCATGTCCTCAGAGATCCTGTGTTCAGACTTTTACATGAAGCAGATTTACTGGAGCAGAGGCGGGTTCAACAGATCCAAGGATATCTTCTGGATTCTCTGGCTTCAGTAAACCTAACAACCACTAACAGACGAAGGCGTCAGGCATTTGGTCATCACCTCATCAACACTGACACCTGCAGGTTACGTTCCAGTTACTGCAGCGATCCTGAAATGGCCGTTCACAGGTGAAATGTTGGGTTTAGAATCAGAAATTTTCATCCAAGTGTGTGGATCAAATCATCTTAGGTGAGTTCAGCATCAGTTACCATGGTGATTTACCTAAATGCAAGAAAACCAGAACACTGAACTCACCTCCATGACCTAAAGACCACAGTTCACGGTCCAGGACTCAGGTTTGACTTGTTAGTCGCTGAGTCCTGGTGCAGCAGCTTCATCATCTGTGGACCTGCAAGAAGCCAGGACGGCACGAAGTTCAGTGCCATGTGTTTAGTGAAGCAGAAAACAGCTGGTTTTAGCGTTGGGCGTTTGATTTCCGTCTCTGATCATCTTCACAGGAAATGAGAAATCAAATCCAGTTTTATCCTGAAAAATGATAGAGCTGAACTCTGAACTGAAGTGTTAAATCAGCGTCTCTGACTTCATGTAAACGAGCAGTCGCCTCAGGCAGCTGAGGTTTCTTCCTCTGAATTAAACTGATGTTTATAGTTTTGATCAAACCTGGAACAGTTCTTTGTTTTTCCCAGCAACTCTGAGCTCTGAGCTCTGGCAGCTGGAAACATTCATAACCTCTGAGTCAGCGAGGCAGCAGCAACCTCAGGCCGTCACCGGTTTATTCAGAGCAGCCTCCCAGGCACCAGGAAACCACTGTGATACCAGGAGGGGAGGAAGTGATTTTCAAAATTAAAGAGAGGGTTACTCGGTCTGTGGATGAATGTGACATTCAGTTCCAGCTGATGATCTGTCTTCATCTTGACTGAAAACCGAGAAAACAACATGATGTCCTGCCGACAACCCTCTTTTAAATAAAAATTCCAGAAAGGTTTAAATAACATTAATGTGAATCTGCAGCCGGTGAAGCTAACAACCGCAAACATCTGAGTTCTCAAACAGCTCTTTACAAGGATTCACAGATGTTTAGGAAGATAAATAAATCATATAAATATTTACTGGATAAATACTGGTGTTGTTGTTGTAAACTGGTGGTTTATTTGTTAGCTGGACCTGCTCAGTAAGCTAGCGCTGCTATGCTAACAGGCTAATCTGTGGTCGCTAAGTAGTTAGCTCGCTAGTTAGCAAGTTCAACTAAATTACAAATAGTTTAAAAGAATAATGTCGACTTTAAAGTAATCCCTGTAGGTATCTGTTGATTTTAAAAATGTAACTGTAATCTGATTTACCAGGTATTTAAGCTGTAACTGTAACTAAAACAGTTACTCATATGTTATCTGTTAAAAATGTTGATGTTTAATGTCACAGAAACTTAAAATAAAACAGGACAGTTTATCTGAGTCCAAACAGCTCACAACTCCTGTCTGAACACCTCACCTGTTCACACCTCACCGTTCACCACCCTCACCTGTCCCACCTCATCACTTTCATTCCACCTGTCCACCTCATCACGTCACCTGTTCACCTGTCACTTACCTTTCAACATTCATCATCTTTTTCCAGCTATTAGTTCACTGAGGAAGACTCTGGGATTTGGCTGACTCAGGAAGTCTGGTGAGTATCTGAGTTCAGAGGTTTTTATCAGTAAAATGAAGTAAGTGGGAGTCTCTCTGTACAGGTAGCTTTATTCCAGTGAAGTAAATCACTGGGTAAATGTGCCAGTTACTCTGCAGCTCTGGTGTTTAGGTTTTTTGATTACAGCCTTTAACCTTCAGCTGTTCTGACAAGTAACTGAGTACTTTTAGGTAATGCGAGCTTACTACATATGATGTGTGTTAGTATTTTTACTCGACTACAGTTACACAACAACTGACACAGACGACTGAGAACGACGACAAGCGTGTCTGTAATAATAATGATGATGGTGTGTGTTTGTGTGTGTGTGTGAGACGAGCTGTGAGTCTTATTATGTGAATCAGGAAACAGGAAACAGTTTGTCCCTCATTGTGAAACTCATCGAATCTCAAACGTCTTCCAACACGTTCACTCGACTTTTCATCAGATGATAATTAATGTGTTGAACCAGTTTGATAAATTAATCCTTTAATTAAAGTTCTGGCTGCAGACTGTCACTGCAGGCAGAGGTGGAAGAGGATAAAAGATACCCTGAACTACACACTGTTATCAGATCTAGCACAGACTCAGGACCTGTGGGGGGTCCTGTGTGGTTGGGGTGGGGGCTTCATGGATCTGGTTTGTCCCCGGATCTTCCCACAGATACTGGATCAGATCAGGATCTGTGTGTGGCGCGCCACCAGAATGATCAGCACCTTGGACTCTTTGTTCCTCAAGTGCTGACCAGGCTCTGTGGTGTGCTGGGTTTGTTCTGACCCAGCTCTCTCTCTGTTTCTAACGTTCTGACTCTGATCCTGAGACAGCCAGATGAGAAGAGTTTTTGAGTGGGTCAGGCGTCTGGATCTTCAGGCAGCAGAGAAACAAGCTGAGAAGAAGCAGCTGCTGTCCCGTCCTACAGTCCTCCAGAGAAACATCGGTTATAACCTGAACCTGTTTGATTCAGTTTGTTCAGACCTATGAGATGATTCATGGGAGAACCAGAAGAAAACTATGTTGTGCTGCTCAGATTTATTTCTATAACAAGCGTCTGGTTTCGTAAAACAAACTGGAGCTCAGAAACAAAGAGTTAGTGACTTTACTATTAGTTACTGAGAGTTGCTGTTGAATTACTGAGGTTACTGTGAGGTTACTGAGGAGTTACTGTGACTTACTATTGGTTACTGAGAGTTACTGTCGAGTTACTGAGGTTCCTGAGAGTTACTGAGGTTCCTGAGTTACTGTTGGTTACTGAGGATTACTGTGAGTTACTGAGAGTTACTTTTGTTGGTTACTGAGGGATTACTGAGAGTTCCTGAGGAGTTACTGTTGGTTACTGAGGAGTTACTGAGGTTACTGAGTTACTGAGGAGTTACTGAGAGTTGCTGGCAGGTTACTGAGGATTGCACAAGGAGGTTACTGTTAGTTACTGAGAGTTACTGAGGTTACTGTTAGTTACTGTTGGTTACTGAGAGTTGCTGTTGTTACTGTTGGTTACTGAGGTTACTGAGGAAGTTCTGTTGGTTACTGGCGGATTACTGAGAGTTGCACATGGTTACTGTTGGTTACTGAGGAGTTGCACAGTGGTTACTGAGGTTACTGTTAGTTACTGTGAGTTGCTGTTGGTTACTGAGGTTACTGTTGGTTACTGAGGAGTTACTGAGGTTACTGAGTTACTGTTACTGTGAGTTGCAGAGTTGTTGTGAGTTACTGAAGGAGTTATTGTGAGTTGCACGAGGTTGCAAGAGTTACTGGTGTTAGTTACTGAGAGTTACTGAGTTGCTGTTAGTTTACTGTTGGTTGCTGAGGAGTTACTGTTGGTTACTGAGGTTACTGAGGAGTTACTGTTGGTTACTGAGAGTTACTGAGGTTACTGAGAGTTATTGTGAGGTTACTGAGGTTACTGAGGAGTTACTGTTGGTTACTGAGGAATTTGCTGTTGGTTACTGTGAGTTACTGAGGTTACTGAGGTTACTGGTTACTGAGGAGTTGCCTTGGTTACTGAGGTTACTGAGTTACTGAGAGTTATTGTGAGTTACTACAAGGAGTTACTGAGAGGTTACTGTTGGTGCTGAGGAGTTACTGTTGGTTACCTTGAGTTACTGAGTTACTGAGAGTTACTGTGGTTACTGAGGAGTTACTGAGGTTCCTGGGAGTTTACTGTGAGGGGTGTTGGCAGGTTACTGAGAGTTATTGTAGTTTGCAGGGTTACTGAGGTTACCATGAGGTTACTGAGGAGTTACTGTGTGAGTTACTGAGGGAGTTACTGAGGTTACTGTTGGTTACTGAGGAGTTACTGAGAGTTACCTGTTAGTTAGTTACTGAGGAGTTACTGTGATTACTGAGGTTACTGTTGGTACTCATTGGTTACTGAGAGTTACTGTGAGTTACTGAGGTTACTGTTGTTGGTTACTGTTGAGTTACTGAGAGTTACTGAGTTACTGAGAGTTACTGTTAGTTACTGAGAGAGTTACTGTTAGTTACTGAGTTACTGTTGGTTACTGAGGAGTTGCCCAGAGTTACTGTTGGTTACTGAGAGTTACTGTTAGTTACTGGAGATTTTATGAGTTACTGAGGTTACTGAGGGAGTTACTGAGGAGTTGTGTGAGTTACTGCTGAGGTTACTGAGGAGTTACTGAGGTTACTGAAAGGATTTTACTGAGGTTACTGTTAGTTACTGAGGTTACTGTTAGTTACTGAGAGTTACTGAGGAGTTACTGTTGGTTACTGAGAGTTACTGACCAGTTACTGTGAGTTACTGAGAGTTACCATGAGTTACTGAGGATTACTGATGTTGGTTACTGAGAGTTACTATTAGTTACTGTGAGTTACTGAGAGTTACTGAGGTTGCTGTTAGTTACTGTAGCGGTTACTGAGAGTTACTGTTAGTTACTGAGGAGTTTACTGAGTTACTGTTGGTTACTGAGGTTACTGTTGGTTGCTGAGGTTACTGAGGATTTTGTTAGTTACTGAGTTACTGTGAGTTACTGAGAGTTACCTTGGTTACTGAGAGTTACTGTGAGGTTACTGTTGATTGCAGAGTTACTGAGGTTACTGTGAATTGCTGAGAGTTACTGTTGGTTACTGAGAGTTACTGTGAGTTACTGAGAGTTGAGGTTGTGTGAGTTACTGAGAGTTGCACACAGAGTTGCACAATGGTTACTGAGTTACAAGGAGTTACTGTTAGTTACTGAGGTTACTATGAGTTACAGGTGCACGAGGTTACTGAGAGTTGTTGTGAGGTTACTGAGGTTACTGAGAGTTACTGTTGGTTACTGAGAGTCACTGAGAGTTACTGTTACTGTGAGTTACTGAGTTATTGTGAGGTTGAGGTTGTTGTGGGTTACTGAGAGTTGCTGTTGGTTACTGATTGCTGAGGAGTTACTGAGTTGTGCAGGTTATGTTGTTGTGAGGTTACAAGGGTTGGAATTACTGTTGGTTACTGAGAGTTGCATGACGTTTGATTGCAATGGATTACTGAGGAGTTACTGAGGTTATGTTGGTTACTGTTGGTTGAGGTTACCTGTTAGTTACTGAGAGTTACTGAGGAGTTACTGTTGGTTACTGAAGAGTTGCTGAGGTTACTGAGGAGTTGTGTGGGGTTACTGAGGTTACTGAGAGTTACTGTTAGTTACTGTGAGGTTACTGAGAGTTACTAGGGAGTTACTGTGAGTTGCCCAAGAGGTTACAATTGCTGTGAGTTACTAGCAGGAGTTACTGAGTTGTGTGAGTTGCTGAGGAGTTGTTGTGAGTTACTGAAGAGTTACTGAGGAGTTACTGTTGGTTACTGAGGTTACTGAGAGTTACTGTTGGTTACTGTGAGTTACTGAGAGTTGTTGTGAGGTTACTGAGGTACTGTTGGTTACTGTGAGTTACTGAGAGTTGCTGAGGAGTTACTGTTACTGTGAGTTACTGAGGAGTTACTGTGAGGTTACTGAGAGTTACTGAGAGTTACTGTTGGTTACTGTGAGGTTACTGAGAGTTACTGAGGTTACTGTTGCCTTGAGGTTACTGAGGTTACTGAGGGAACTGTGTGAGTTACTGAGGTTATTGTGAGTTGCACAGAGGTTACTGAGAGTTACTGTTGGTGCAAGGAGTTACTGAGAGTTACTGTTAGTTGCTGAGGTTACTGTTGGTTACTGGGGAGTTACTGAGTTACTGTGAGTTACTGAGAGTTACTGAGAGTTATTGTGAGTTACTGAGGTTACTGAGGTTACTGAGGTTATTGTGAGTTACTGAAAGGGTTACTGAGAGTTACTGTTGGTTACTGAGAGTTGCAGAGAGGTTGCACAGGAGTTGTGTGGCGGGGTTACTGAGGTTACTGAGGAGTTACTGTTGGTTACTGAGGTTACTGAGGAGTTACTGTTGGTTACTGTGAGTTACTGGGAGTTACTGAGGTTATTGTGAGGTTGAGGTTGCTGAGGAGTTGCTGGTTACTGTGAGGTTACTGAGAGTTACTGAGAGTTACTGTTACTGAGAGTTTACTGTGAGTTGCTGAGGTTACTGAGAGTTGCCTGTTGGTTACTGTGAGTTACTGAGAGTTACTGAGGTTACTGTTACTGTGAGTTACTGAGAGTTACTGAGGACATTGTGTGAGTTACTGAGAGTTGTGAGTTGCGAAATTGCCAGGAGTTACTGTTGGTGCTGAGGTTACTGAGGAGTTACTGTTGGTTACTGAGGTTGCTGAGTTATTGTGAGTTACTGAGGTTACTGAGGTTACTGTTGGTTACTGAGGTTACTGAGGATTTTGTTAGTTGCTGTGAGTTACTGAGGAAGTTACTGAGGAGTTATTGTGAGTTACTGTGAGTTACTGAGGAATTTTTGTGGTTACTGAGGAGTTACTGTGAGTTACTGAGGTTACTGTTAGTTACTGTGAGTTACTAGCACTGAGGAGTTACTGTTGGTTACTGGGGAGTTACTGTGAGTTACTGTGAGTGAAGTAAGAGTTTCCTCGGCTTGGCAACGGGACGACATTGATGATGTGAAGTAAAACATGAGCAGTTTCCCGCTGAGTCACAGGTTCTCCAGGTTTCTTAAAGCAAACATGATGAAACAAAAGGGAAGCTGTGACACACACACACACACACACACACACACCCCCCTCCTTCAGTCAACACATAAATCAGTGTGAAACACTCAGGATTAAATATTAACATCATCGAAACACAAGGAGACAAAATCAAACCACATGTTTGAAGAAGAGAAAAATGATTCTACGACACAATAAAATCAAACACAAACATCTGAATGAAAAGATAAAAATAAAATAAAAATAATAAGTGAAAATGAAAATGATGTAAAGACAACAGAGTTTAATAAATAAAAAATCTAATTGAACTAAAAAAAAAAAAAACTAAAATCATAAAATTTCATACAATAATCAGACTTTTATCTCCTTCATTAACACCAAACCTCCTGATGCTATGTTCAGGTTCAAACACATCTGTTCACATCTGGGATGAACTCCACTGAGTGATTCAGATGAAGTGGGAAACTCATATTTACGATCCTCTGACAGGATATGAACGCAGCATTATTTTGATCAAAACTTTAATTTTAGTTTGTGTTGAGGTTCATGTTCCAAATTACACAGCTGGAGAGTAACTAGGTACATTTACTCAACGGCTATACTCCAGTACTTTAACAGCCTCAGTTACAGGTTTACACATGATGAGTAATAAACGCTGAAATATCTGACTGTCTGTGAAGTAATCAACAGGAAAATTCTGCTGAAGCATCAGTGACTCAGGAGTAACGACGTAAAAATAATAGATTACATCAGGATCAATTACTCTCCGCAGACTGTATTCAAAGTACTTCCTCCTGTTAATACACGAGTATCATTTTCAGCAGTACTTTTACTTACTAATAAAGTATTTTTAGATTTCAGTACTGTTACTTTTACTTAAGTAACTAAAGTATCCGTTACATCCTGTAACGACCACAGCCCATAAAGCATCACACTGGTTCTGGTTTTACGGCCTTTAACGGACCCGGATCTTTCCACCTCGGTTCTAAAGAACATTTAAACTCTCCTGACGTAAAGGTGCGAGGTCACGTGATTTGCCGACAGCAGGTGAGACCCCTGCAGGTTTCCGTGTGTCTGATCCTTGCGCCGTTGGATCGTTGCGCAACAATGTTCACAAGCTTCGTCACTTCGGGAATTATCGGCATGACTCCTCCGCGGTGACTCGGTAAAGTTGCACTGATCCTCCGTCAATGGAAAACCCCGCAGGAGACAGTGCGGATAAAAAGACCAAACTACCGCAAATGGAAGCTGAAGATTTTCACGAGTTTCCCTGCGGACAGACACCGACGGACAGAGAGACACACAACCGCCCTGAACATGAACACCCTGACAGGTAAGACCAGACTGGTCTCTCTGAAACTCAGTGTGCATGTGATGAAGAGAACGGATCAGCAGAAATATGAACGGAGTTTGGTGGAGACAAAGTCAAACCATATCAGTCATTTTAAAATCGACTTTTCTGTCAAATATAAACCTGAGATCAGCTGATGAGACCTGCACACCTCCTCCACCTCAGCTCCACCGGGACTCACCTGAAACTGAGGATGTATGAGGGGTGATTAGTGCCAGCAGCCGGAGTACAGGGGGTGTGTTTGTACCAGCACTGGACTTTAACATAGAGACTGTTCATGTAACCCTGCTCATACTCTCAGTTTTCCTCTAGTGCCACCATCGGGTCACATTTTAATTTGTCCAGTACGTTGGTTTAAGACCAATTGTCACAGAATAAAGATATTCTCATCAGCTTCAGCTGCTAATCCTTCAAATGATAACATGTAACAAACTAAATTTAGATTGCAAAACAACAATTAGCCATATCTTCCATTTCGTCGGAGTCAGAACTGGGGTGATGTCACCTGTGGCAAATGCTTTTGTTACAGTTAATAAATAGTTACACGCTGAATTCTGTACAAACTGTTGGTAAACCTAAATAAATACAGGTGGATTTTCACTTGAAACTATAAACTTTGTAGTTTAGATGTTATTAATACACTAGGTTGTTCTTTATAATGGTGTCACTAAAATCATTAATGATTAAAGGTTTTATTTATAACCAAAATTAATCATATAGTTTTAATTTTGTCACTTTTATTTATTCATCACATTTCTCATTAAATATTAGTATTGAGCCTCCATACACTGACCTGTATTTTTCCCTCCAGCCGGCGCTCTGCTGCACTGCTTCCTGTTTGCAGTTCTGGTTCGATCCGCTCCCGTTGGCCCGGCGTCTGAACCTCCCGTGGCGTTTAGGGAGGCGGCCGAGCGAGCAAAGACACTGGTGGAGAAAATCCACGAACCCCTGCCGTGCACGCTTCCACCGTCACCACAGAGGTAAACGAAGCATCTGATTGGCTTGTTCAGCTGGGCTCTGATTGGTTGTTTCTTTTTCTTCTTCGTGTGTTAATAACTCTCCCCTGTCCTCTTCGGGTTTTGACCTTGACTTCCCTCACAGAGACACAAAACCCTGCGGCCTGATGGTGACCTCACTGGGCATCCCTGCTGCCCGGTCTCAAACTAGCTGTCCAGGCGCTTCCTTTTGGGTGAGTCCTGTTCGGTTCTAAGGGGTTGTGACTGATCCATGTGGCCAGTGATGTAATAATGTGTGTAAGCCCCTGCAGGACATGTGTGAGTCGTGTGATGGCAGGCGGTCTCAGTTGTACCAGGGGCTGGAGTTTGTCTGGCGCCTGAGGCGGACTGAAGGACTCCCTGCGGCGGGACCTCAGGGCCTCCTGACACACATCAATAAGGTAACCACACACCACACCTGACACCTGAGTGACATCACTGCTCCCAGGTCGGCTGTGATTGGTTAAGCTCCACATGTCTGTCTGTGTTTAAGATGAAGGAGGCGGCTCAGGTCGGCTTGGCGGCAGTCCGGATGACCAGAGGCTGGATCTGGCCTCCCGTCTCCATAGCAACTCGAGGGTCAGGTGGGGGTTCACTAGCGCTGGCGCACAGCTCCGCTCCTTCTGCCACGACCTGATCCAGCCCTAAGGCCATCGCCACCTACAGGCCCAGCTCTGCAGGTACACACTAAGCCACGCCCACTGGGAAGCGGGCTAGAGAAAGGTCTACCTGCTGAGGAGTCTGCAGTGCCTCATGGGAGAAGCTTTATTGATCATCCATCAGCCATCCAAACAAAATAATGCTGAATCGAGCAGAATAGACAAAACTAAAACACAAGCAGTGTTCAGTGTTCAGGAAACCTCGGCCGCTCTGTCTCAGTAACTCGAACATTCTGGGGGTTGAAACATGGACTTGACAATGCTCAGAGGACAGAAGAGAAACTGGAACAAGTCCAAACAGGAGGACTCCCAAGACCACAGCGTCTCAAACCCCGTCTCTGTGATCAGTTTATCAGGGTCCTGGTTTTGTATGTCATGGCACGATCGGCCCCTCGTGTGTCAGCGGAGGATCAAGCTCTGGCTCGTATCTTTCAGAGAA
The DNA here is from genome assembly GCA_033238685.1 of Lates japonicus. NCBI lineage: Eukaryota > Metazoa > Chordata > Actinopteri > Centropomidae > Lates > Lates japonicus. The sequence goes on from BRZM01000133.1 coordinate 743,173, forward strand.
ACAACCAACAGGAATGTGAGCATGGCGAACGACCGCCCATTTCAGGAATAGAAGAGAAGTGCAGGTCAGACCTCTCTGAACACACTCCTCCACTCTGCTTTCTCCTCACATCTCGATCACTGGGTTTCTGGGACGCTGCAGCTTTAACTCATTCTGCAGCTCCATGCAGGAAAAACGCTAAACAGATGATGAAACTGCTTCAAACATTTCTACAGTTCTTCTCCAATGTTTGTTATTAATCAGATAGGAATCTCCTCATTTAATTTAAAGGTTATGAACCTGTTATGGATGTTCCAGCAGCTGCGGGTTGTTATGATTTTTGTTATTGCTAATATTTATTCTATATTTATGGTGAAATATTTATTGCTTGTCTTGTAATAGTTTGATTTTGGACGTCTTTTGTGAGCAGTTTTAATAAATCTATTGGGTGCGATGACCCTAAAACTTTGAAACATTAATACTGATTTGATATATTTTTCCATATCAAGTATGGTGGTCAGAAGGATAATGGGACAATGTCCTTAAAGGTTCAAGGATTTAGCTAACTGATCGGTTTCTAGTATGGTTGAGTGTCGATCTGCATAATGATGGAAGTTTATGGGGTGATTCCTGATGAAAATGTTGCCTAAAGGAAATATATACAAATTGAATAGAACTGGTCAGGCCAGAACCTGGTGGAACTTTGTGTCCAATGTTTGTGTACATGGTTTATCATTAACATGATGATCTGAAATTGTGTCTTGATTAGTCTTTTTTTTGGGCCAAAAACCAGATTCACAAATTCAGCCAGAAAATGTTATTTTGCTCACATCAAACCTTCTCTTTCTTGGATCACAGGACTGACGGGAAGCAGCCTGATTGGACAGATGTTTCCCATTCAGTATCAATTGATTATTATCAGTTGCATAAATATGATTGTTCTTAGATCCAAAATGGCTATTTTAAATTATTAGTTTGGAATTTGACGCTTTTATTATATTTAAAAAAGAAATGCATAAAATCTAAAAATCATTTTAGTTTAGTTTCTCTAACACCAGTTTGTTTTTGTTTGAACATGAAGTTGTTTAATGTCACAATTGACAATTGACAAATTGGCCAAAATAATTGCAGTTTTATGATATTGTTCTCGGTCTGAGACAGCCAAGCTATTTCTGTTTAGCTACATAGCTAGCACGTTACCTGGTGACAAAACAGCATCATATTGTAACAAAATTTAGATAGCGTCCAATGCTGAACACTCTATGCGTTCAGTAGCAGCAATGCGTTAGTTCATTTACCTGGAGTTCAGTGAACACAGCTGGATGGTTGTCATGGAGGCAGGGCTCAGATCAGGGTTGTTGGACCTGAGTTAACTTTTGTTTGGCGGAGGATGCAGTGGTGAGCTGGCCTTCAGCCATGGTGACAGGATTAGTGTTTTGGGAGCCAGCTGGGCCGAGTGCAGCTCCCCTGATGGTGATTCCAGAATAAATCACTACAGGACATATGTTGGTTAGACAGATTTTCGTCACTCTGAAAGATAACATAATTATCCCTGATGATGATGGAAATTCACTATGATGATTGTGAATGTTTTTTTATCCGCGATGGGCGATAAAACCATCCGTTTGTGGTGATTTTTAGCATTTTTATCTCAAACAGGCGATGTTTTCGTCATGACAAACTTTCAGTTAGATAAACCCATGGAGTAGACAGTTTCTACTGGCCCCATCTTCGGCTATGAAGAAACAGATGTTTTGTTTTTGCTGTACGCTAACTAATCACAGAGAAGTATTTTTGAGCGCTAGTCTGTTATTCACAGTAATTTTTAAAACTTAATCAGGACTCTTTGTTCATGTGGTTTGATTTCTATAATAAAAGTTTACTGTCACTTTTTACTTTTCAGTTTCAAATCCACTTTTATTTCTCCTCCTTGTTGCTCTGCTTTCACATTAAAATCTTTGCATGGAGAGCTTTTATTGTGAAACAGCCTGATGTTCTTCTGTTTTGCTGCATTTTATGGAACAGATAAAATCAAGCAAATGATTCATTTAAAAGTTGTCACAGATTTATTTATTTGAATGTGGATAGCGGGGGTCAGAGAGGTCTCACTCGGTACAGAAACAAACATGTCGGACTTGTTGAGTTTTATCTTGAAAAAAAGCTTCCAGCTGATTCTTAATAATCCTGAACATGTGTTTTATCACTTCTGTTAAAACAACTCACATTTCCTGTTGTCTCCCTCAGCTGTTGCTGCTCTGACAATAGAAACTGTCACAGCTGTTTGTTTACGAAGGAAAAACAGACAATGTTTTTTGTTCCAGTTTTCTTTTTGTTTTAGTTTTTTGTTTAGTTTTTGTGATGTCTGGCCTCCACTGATGGGGCACAGGAGGCTCACAAGCTAATGATTCAGGTGCTTCTTACAAGAAGCAAAGAGAATCTGCTAACAATTTTGTTAATAATTTGAATAACAATTTTATTAGTAGAAAAGTATTAGTTTGAAACACTTTGTGGCCAAGCAGCCCTGATTGGACAGATGTTTCCATTCAGTATCAAGTGATTATTATCAAATATAATTTTTAGATTAAAGTGCTATTTTGAAATTATTAGTTTGGGATTTGTAAATTTGACACTTTTATATTTAAAAAGAAATACATAAATCTAAAATTGCATCCTGGATCTGTAGAATTTTCAGTCACAGTTTTCTGAAGTGATAATCTGCTGATAAAGTCAAAATATTTTAGCCTTTCTTTGCTCCACTTTATCACATATGTTTTTTCTGTGCGGCCTCAGTTTCAGGCTTCATGAGGAGCACCTGAGCAGCACCTTGACACAAGTCTCACCGTTGTGCAGTGGATTGTGGGATACTGAACAAATGGCGTCTTTTAAATTTATTTGCTATAAAAAATTATGGTGGCTCAAAAGGAGCAAAAACAAAACAAAAAAGAAAGAAAGGAGAAACATGCAATGGTACCCAACTTATTTTTGTCAGTGAATATTTTCCATCACGAGGTTGAATGCTGCAGCAAATCCAAACTCAAAACAGAAACATTACAACTCAGATTTTAAAAATAAAACCAGAGTAAAGGTAAAAATGTGGGAATTTGTTGCTGGTTTTTGTCACTTGGAAACCACCCATTATAAAAAAATGTCATAATTTACAATGTTTTCATTCCAGATTTCGAAAGCAGGTTCGAACTCCAGGACCTGGTTTTTCTTCTGCTCTCATCAAACTTTCCAGGACATCATGTTTACAGTTGCTGTTTTCAGGACTTTTCTGTGCTGGAGTTTTTCAGGACAGAATTGTTTTGTGCTGCCAGGCCTCACTCCTACAGATCAACCTGGACCCTGGAAACACTGTCTGAATTGTCGTCCTCACATCTCCTCACTATAACTTCCCTCCTCCCGTCTGCCACCTGTCTCCCTCTCCAGTTATCCTCTGTCTCCCTGGTGGTGGTCTTCAGTTCCTCGCTGCTCCTGGTCTTTCCCTCCGTTGTTTCTCTTTCTGTTTCTGCCAGTTTGTCCAGAGCTTTCTCCTTCTCTGCAGTGTGGATGTCTTTGATGCGGCCGCTTCAGGGGCACTGCGATCGGACGGGCTTCAGGAGCATGAACCCCTGCAGGGAGGGGCAGGGAGGTCAAGGTCAGGCGAAAGGATCATTCTGTTACACATTCATTATCATTGGACTGCTCTGCAAAGTCTAAACAACATACATCATAATGTGCAGTCTTCACTGAAGCTCTGTGGAGCTCATAGTGAAGGAACTGTGCTAAATAGGACTTGTAGTTTTTTGAGCTGTGAGGGGTTTGATGAAAGTTTTTTGTCTCCTTGGGTATTACAAGTTACAGTGTCTAACTCTCCTGACTCCTGGTTGAACCCTCAACCTCCGACCACTCAGGGGATCTTCATCATCTCGCCCTCACTGTTGCTACACGTCCATCTGCAGCTACTCCGTGATGTCTCTGCACTGAATTCTGGGACGTGCTGCTCCATGGTGGGGTCCTCCCGAGGCCACCTGACGAGACCTGCTGAGTGGTGCAGGAGGAGGCAGAGCGGAGGAGGGGAAGCTTGTCACCCGGGCTGAGGGGAGAGGTGGACAGTACTACAATTTCTCTGTCTGATGCTCTGTTACACACCAACATGGCAGTCCCAAAGAGAGTAATATCATCAGAGTGATTAAACAGTTGTTGAAGTCAGTGGTTGCAGTGTTATATATGTGTGTGTGTGTGTGTGTGGTATTACCTCGTCAGGACAGGACAGGGCAGCCAGGCAGGGATGGGAGGATTTGGAGGAGGAGTCGACAGGAGGAGGTGGAGGAGGTGTGAGGGGAGAACTCCTCCCGCGACCCGACTCCTGGAGAAGAGAGGGAGGGAGAGGGAGGAGAGAGAGGGAGAGGGAGGGAGAGAGGAGGAGGGAGGATGGAGAGAGAGGGAGGAGAGAGAGGAGGGAGGGAGGATGGAGAGAGAGAGAGGGAGAGAGGAGAGAGGAGGCCGAGAGGGAGGAGAGATGGAGAGAGAGAGGAGAGAGAGAGGGAGGGAGGGAGATGGAGAGAGAGAGGGAGAGAGAGAGAGAGAGAGAGAGAGGGAGGAGAGAGGAGGTTGGTGTGGTTGTCTCATGTTGAACCAGTTTCTCCAGCAGGAGGTGTGACAGTGCTTTGACCCTAGTGTAGCTCAGATCCTGTTTTTGAGTCTGTGGGTAGTTTCTCAGTCATTTAGTAGTTCCCCTACACACCCACAGGAGTATGCCTGTGTCATATCCAGGTGTTTCATGTCCAAATGTTCAAACAGTCCTCAGCTTCATCTGTTTCAGGTGAAAACTCAGCTTTGCCTATTAATTGTGGATGTTTGTTTGGGTGTTTGAAATAGGTTTCTGATCAGCTGGGATCATGATCATTGATCATTGAAATACTGTGTGATTATCACAAACACACACACACACACACACACACATTGCAGCCATTATCTCTCTGGCGATGGACATTTAATGGAGCTCTGTCTTCTGAGCTTTAATGGAGGAGAGAGAGAGAGAATGGACAGAGGAGATAAATGAATCTGACGAGTGTGTTCATGTACACAACACACACACACAACACACACACACGCACACAACACTCAACACACACACAGGCTACAACAGCAGAAGGAATTGTCAATTTATCGTGTGTGTTGTGTTTGACGGTATAATATTAATGTGTGTGCTGAGCTGGACAACAACAACACTGTAACACCATGGCAACAGAAGTCCTGTGCTCTCTGATTGGCCACGGCGGGTGAATCTCTGAATAAAATTGCACTGTTGAGAACTTTAATTTTGATAGGCCTACAGGAAGCTGTAGTTAGTGGGTGAGGAGGAGCTGAGTTTGTTGTGTACCTGGGAGTGAGACTTGCGGGGTCTCGAGGCTCAGCTGAGATTTTGGGGGAGCAGGGGGTCCCGGAGGAGGACAGCAGGCCCCAGTCCCTCTGAACCAGGAGGAGGCAAGAGGTCAGGAGGCGGAGACGGACTCTCAGGCAGCGGCTCCTGACAATAGAGGACAGAGTCCAAATTTTGTGATTCATCAGAGTTTCTGTTAAATGTGGAGGTTTTTAAATGGAGGTTTTGAATGTGATGGACCCACTTTGCCTTACAGAGAGCCTGTTGGTTTATGCTTCCTCACCCTGATGTGTAAGCATACTCAAGTCACCCCTGAGACACAGAGACAATATCACTGGCGTCAACGTGTCACAACAATCTGCTCTTCAGTCTGAAAATCCTGTTTCCAGATCCAAAAGCTATCAAAACTGTTCGTCCATTATGGTCCTGTTACTCTCTCCAGTCCAGGGTGCAGGTGGGATGATTTTACCGCCATGCATTAAAGCAGAAAACATGATGCTAATGTGCTATTGGTTTTGTTTCAGGATGTGACTACCTTCATCGTCTGAATCAGCTTTGTATCAACAAAATGCGTTGACACAAACAGGCGGCGATAAAGCAAATATCATCAACGTTATTGTGTGTGTGTGTGTGTGTGTGTGTGTGTGTGTGTGTGTCTGCTGGGTCAGGCGTATCTCTTGGTTTTCTTGTAGAAGGCAGCGGTCGGGGCTGGGAGGTCCAGCTGGACTAATTGTCCCGACTCGTATCGAACACCAACACTGACACACACACAGTCATTCATCTATACCATATATTATAACAATTGTATTTAGTTAGTTAGTTAGTTACTTTGTTGTCCCATGGGGAAATTCATTTTAAGCTATGAGCGAGGGGTACCACTTACCTTTTACCCACATATAACTTTACTCACAGTCATTTCAGTCATTTGTGACAAAGTACGAATATCAATTTCAGACTGAACTATCACATATTGTTCCAGAGTATTTAGTGGCTGTGGGGATTAAACATTTTCAGCGTACTCTGGTAGCCATCACAGTGGACCTGTAGCCATTGACCAAGGAGTAACAGGGAGAAACAATGGTGCAGTGGGTGAGGTGTGGTCCTGTGTTGGCTGCCACAGGCGATGGGTATGACGGCGCCAGTGTTTAGCTGTGAGGTTGGGGTGGGAGAGACCAGTTTCAGCTATATAGAGTTATTTTAGTGAACATGTTCCGGTTTTGACTGTGAGGTATTGTCTAACGTCGAGAGAACAGTATGGGAGGATTGACTGGATGATGCACACAAGGTGTGTACAGGTGCGTTACAGATGTGTACCTTCACTGTACAGTTTTCCTTCCTCCGTCCATAGACAGGTGAGCCACACGTCGGGAGGGGAGCAGGTTTGGATGGTGAGGCACTGGGTGTCTGGGGAGCCTCCTGAGGCATGGCATTGGTCAGCTGGCGGTACGCCCCGTAGTGGAAACAGACAATGACGTGCCTCCATCCTCTGGGCGCACCTGAGGGATCAAAATAAACAGGTTTTCTTTCATGATATCGCTCTCGGTTCTGTGACCTAATACTGAGCTCTGGTGGTCTCTGTGGCGTGTGGCCAAAGGAGAAAGGGCTTCGCTGACAGCAGCAGGTCAGGGGAGGGAGGGAGCCTCCAGCCAGGTGGAGGTGGCAGGCGGAGTGTGATTTGTGACACGTTGCAGGCAGCATGGTATCTGCTGTGACATTAAACAGTAACCCAGAGCTGCAGTGGGCTGCTTCTGTGAGGCTGCCGTGCAGCCTCAATCGAGCTCACGCTGTCTTTGATGCTTGGGACCTGGAGGAAGCGGTGCCCGTCGAGCTTTGAAAGCCGGACAGCTGGGCTGTTGCTAAGATGCTGTTGTCCAGCTGGTCTCCTGGGATCGCCTACGTTCAGATCTGAGACAGGACAGAGACAGGACTCAGTCGAACCCCCAGGTACATACACCGAAACCATGGATGAATGAATGGTATGAATGGATGGATGGATGAATGAATGAATGAATGAATGGATGGATGGATGAATGGATGAATGAATGAATGAATGAATGAATGGATGAATGGATGGATGGATGGATGAATGGATGAATGAATGAATGAATGGATGGATGGATGAATGAATGAATGAATGGATGAATGAATGGATGGATGGATGAATGGATGGAATGAATGAATGAATGGATGGATGGATGAATGAATGAATGAATGGATGGATGAGAGATGGATGAATGAATGAATGAATGGATGGATGAATGGATGGATGAATGAATGAATGAATGGATGGATGAATGGATGGATGGATGGATGGATGAATGGATGAATTGAATGAATGGATGGATGAATGGATGATTGAATGAATGGATGGATGGATGGATGGATGAATGAATGAATGAATGGATGGATGGATGAATGAATGAATGGATGAATGAATGGATGGATGGATGAATGAATGAATGGATGAATGAATGGATGGATGGATGATGAATGGATGAATGAATGAATGAATGGATGGATGGATGAATGAATGAATGAATGAATGAATGGATGAATGAATGGATGGATGGATGAATGAATGAATGAATGGATGGATGGACAGAATGAATGAATGAATGAATGGATGAATGGATGAATGAATGAATGGATGGATGGATGGATGGATGAATGAATGAATGAATGAATGGATGGATGGATGGATGGATGAATGGATGAATGGATGGATGAATGGATGATTGAATGAATGGATGGATGGATGGATGAATGGATGATTGAATGAATGGATGGATGAATGGATGATTGGAAGGAATGGATGGATGGATGGATGAATGAATGAATGAATGAATGGATGGATGGATGAATGGATGGATGAATGAATTAATGAATGAATGGATGAATGAATGGATGGATGAATGAATGAATGGATGAATGAATGAATGAATGAATGGATGGATGAATGAATGAATGAATGGATGAATGGATGAATGAATAGAATGAATGGATGGATGGATAAGTGGATGAATGGATGGATGAATTAATGAATGGATGAATGAATGGATGGATGAATGGATGAATGAATGGATAAACGGATGGATGAATGGATGAATGGATGGATGAATGAATGGATGAATGAATGGATGGATGAATGGATGAATGGATGAATAAACGGATGAATGAATGGATGAATGGATGAAGGAATGGATGAACTACTGCAGGCTGATGTTTTATGCTGCAGGATGGATTTGTGATGTTTTCAACATAAACTGCTCCTCCTCATCCTCCTCCTCCTCCCTCCACTCACCCATCAAATATATTCAACATACTGACCACACACACATCCTTGTACACCTATCTTTGTGGGGACGGTCATTCCAACTCCTTGGACTTGTAAGGACTGTGTCCTGCTAATTTGAGTTGTTTTCACATCATTACAAATGTTTCCAGTGATTTTTCAAACCTGAAATCCTGTGATTTCATTCAAGGTAATGTTCATTTAGTGCGCCTGTAGATGGCGTCGTCCCTTTGTCCATGTGTCCAGAGTCTAATTTTTAAAATACTGCTTTTTTGATCTTGATGGTTTTAACCAGATGAGCAGCAGAAACTCGATTTTAACATGAAATTGTTTTTTACTGGTTTTCATCAGCTGGTCTGTTTGTCTTCAAAGCGTCATTTAACTATTGTTTTAATTCAGGCGACCTATAGTGAGAAAACTGTCTGTGTTTAATATTTTTAATATTTAATATTTAATTATTTAATTTCAAAGAACTGTAAACAGAAGAACCAACAAGCATCTAGTGACTAAAAGATCAGAACAGCTTCAGTTCAAGAAAATACATTCAAACAATAAAGAAAGTCACGATGTGTCAGACTGAATGAGGGGCCTAAATGGTGTTTGAAGTTCAGTTCAACACTAAAAAGTGAATAACTTTGGTTTTATACGAAAGCGCAGAGCTTTGAAACTAAAAACCCTTTTCTTTTGTGTTTCTGCTCCGGTTTGTTTTCCAAACTGGGAGTGGGCGAGGGTCAGAATCACCGAGCAATCTGACGTTAAAAAATTGTACATTAGTAAAATATAAATCTGTAAACATCAATCTGACCTGAGAGATAATGAATAAGAAAGCTTTGTATAATTTGTAGGATTTATCTGTTTTTGTCTTAATACATTTTATCATTATCACTTGTTTATATTGTGTTATACTGATGATTTCTTCTCTCTGTTTGGACATGAACATGTGTGTTAATGGTCTGTGTTGGACAGAAAGACTTCCTCTCTCCTCCCCCACAGAGAGCTGACAGCAGTTTATTTCCCAGGGGAGAGATGGAGGGAGGGGGGAGAGGGAGGGGGGAGATGAGCCTAAAAGGAGGGAGGAGGATGAGAAGAAGAAGGGAAGAGTGGTGGAGGAGGAGGAGGAGGAGGAGGTTCTGGTGGTGAGCGTTTATATTCCAGCTGACACAGAGAAAACAGAGATTTAATGAATCAGGAAACGATGGAAGGATAGTCAGAAGAGGGGAGGAAGAGGAGGAGGAGGACTCAGAGAACCGTCATATTAGAGGATGAAGACATTAGATAATATTACAAACTGGAGGAAGGGAAGAAAGGAGGGAGGAGATGATGGCCGAGGAGATTTGAAACTTTTTTTATTCCCTTGATCACCTGAAAAGAAATCTGTTTTTACTCGCACTTAATAAACTGAGTGCCTTCATGTCAGCCCATACCTGAGATCACGGGGCTTTTGTTTTGAAGGAGGAAGTAAAAATTGGTGATGTTGTTGAGACTGTGGTACACAGAGTCACAGGCTATAAGGTGGACTGGTGAGTAGATGGGTTTTCGTAATTGCGATCCCCGACAACCTCTGTAGTCTCATTTAGACACTGGGTGCTTAACCGCCTTTTTTAAAACACGTAAAGCTTCAAACATCAGGGTGAGGATTTGCAGCCCATGTCGGGAGGAATAAAACCTGAAAATGTCTTGAGCTTGTGTTAAAACCACAGACCTTATTTCAGACATTTAACCAGAAACACACACACTGACTTTTGGGGCGAGGGAACAAGGAAGAGCTAACATGCTAACATGCTAACTCACTTCCTGGTTTTGAGACTCAGTCACCAACTCCTGGATGATACTGCACTATGATTGGCTAGTCTGCGCTCGGTAGGACCCAGCAAGGTCGGTTGTTAGTAGTGTTGTTGTGTTGGGGCTAATCTTTCCACTGGACTTGTTGTTATTATTCGTGTTGCGTTCATATGTTGTCTGGTTAGTCGGGGATGGGGGAGTTGTGTGGACTCTGCGAACACGTTATCGAGAATGTCGTCGAGGCAGCAGACGGCTCAACAGTTACTGTTCAGACAAAACAACAGGAAGTTGTGAACAGACAGACTACGGTGGCACAGGAGGTCAAATCAATGGCACCATGAGAGTTAGATCAAACACACTCAGAGGATGAGACATCACTGGTGATGCCGTCGCCCTGGTTTTCCAAAATAACAGCAGAAGACAAGCAGAAGATGCATTTCACGTCCCCACGGGTTCTCCAGACTCCCACAGCTCCTCCTCCTCCCTCCTCCTCCCCTTGGCCTCTCAGAGGCCGTTGACCTCTGAAACTCGTTAAATTCAGCAGAAATCACAGGGCTGAGAGTCTGACACAGGGAAGTCAGGAGGGCGATGGCGCTCAGCTGATCCTGTCGACCCACTTTCCTCCCTCCAGCTGCTGATTTCTACTCGCCTCTATTAAAATCGCTTTCTACTGAATGTAATAACAACGACGCTCAGAGGAAACAGCTTCTCGACTGAGTAGAAATGATCTCATCACATCGTCACATGACCTCGTCAGAGCGAGGTGTAGATCCTGACTTTAACTCACTCCGTTCAGATCTCTGTAGTCTGTTAGTGTTAGCTAACATTAACATTAGCTATCATTAACTAAACTAACATTAACATTAGCTAACATTAACTAAGCTAACATTAACATTGGCTAACATTAACTAAACTAACATTAACTTTAGCTAACATTAGCTGGCTAACATTTAACATTAGCTAATGCTAAGCTAACATTAACATTAGCTAACATTAACTAAACTAACATTAACATTAGCTAACATTAACTAAGCTAACATTAACATTAGCTAACATTAACTAAGCTAACATTAACATTAGCTAACATTAACTAAACTAACATAATCATTAGCTAACATTAACTAAACTAACATTAACATTATTAGTAACTAAGCTGCTGATAACATTAATAAGTAACTAAGCTAACATTAACGTAGCTAACATTAACTAAACTAACATAATCATTAGCTAACATTAACTAAAGCACAACATTAACATTAGCTAACATTAACATTAGCATTAGCTAACTAGCGTTACTGGTCTTATGTTAAAAATAATGTTATTGATACTTGATGTTAGATTTACATTAATGATCACCTGCAGTGATATATCTGTTGTCATGCACTGATAAAATTGATATAAATTGATTGATATTGATATAAATTATTATTGTGGAATCAGTGGTTAGAAGTTTAAAATATTTTCAAAGTTTATTTGAAATAAACCTTAACTCCCCTGACTCCACAGTCAGTACTGTAGTGAGATTCCAGAGGTGACGTCAGGAAAAAGGGTGGCAGGTAGCGGAAAAGGCCATCTGCTGCCTCACCCGGCTGCACTCACCCTGCAGACACTGAGAGAGCAGTAAACAGATGGACAGTGGACGTCCTGTACCAGACTAGTAGAGACTGACGAGAGAGCGAAACAATAAACCAATAAGACCAGAAAGTAAGAGAAAGAGAGGAGGAATAAAAAACCAGACTCTGAGTGTCTGGTATTCAACCTGCTGAAAACTCTTATGATCTGATCTGATTAAACCCTATGAGCCCTCTGACGATGCACTGGTTCGAATGTCGCTCGGCTGTCGAAAAAAAAAAAGCAGGATGCCTAATTCTGTAGGTTTCTGAGACTCTATGACAAAATGTCAAACTGTGACTGTGACAGAGTCAGGGAGGTTTGTCACATGTTCTCTGGGATCCTTCCATTTGTGAGGACCACGTGGCTATATGGACACAGGTAAAAGGTAAAGGTGCTTATCACTGTTTGGATTTTAGTTTATAATGACGTGAGCTTAGTTCAGTTTAGTTTCTAGTTTCATATGGACGGGTCATTACTGTCTTTCGGCAGCAGTTATGCTGTGTTCCATTCATTAAATCAGATGTCAGAACTGAGTTGGCGATCAGTCCAGTTGAGAAAACCAGAGAAACATGGAGCTCACAGGAAAGACTTAGTTTGGAGTTTGAACAACTTCACCTGAAGAACACCTCAGCTGTTAACACTTTCCAAACCTGGAACATTAAACCATGAAGGTGAACTGATTAGATGTCCTTCAGACTAGCTGTTGTTAGTAACAGTTGTTGTAACAGTTGCTCCTGTAGCTCTACAAACAGCGTAACAACATGTCCTGAATAAAACCTGAACGTTCTATGTGTCTGACTGACTTCATGTGAAAACTGGCAGAACTGAGCTGCTATAAAAACGGGAACATTAGCAGGTGATGCTGCTGTTGATGGCGAGGGCAGCCATCTTGGATTCTGATATACAAAGGGGTTGGTGGGTTGCTCCAACTTCAGGGCGTTCAGGTTCAAACTCTAATAGAACTCCAGGGGTGGACTTCAGAGGAACCTGAAGGCGACATTAAAAGCCTTTCAGCAATATTGTTAATCAGGGCGTTACAGCTGGGTTCTTCAGTGACTTTCACTTCGCGTTTTGGGCACTGCATGAACTCATGTTAGTACCAGATGTAAGCGATGTCCGGCCTGCTGACTGACCTTGACCCTGACCTCCTGACCTGACGAGGGTGTAAGGCGATTCAGTTTTGTTTGGTGTCGTCTGTTGTCTCGTGTTGTGTTGTTGTGTAACAGTTGAAAGATGATTTTTGTGTTGCTTTGTGTTGTCTACTCTTCTCATCATGTCTCATTGTGTCACATGGTTTCACATTGTGTTGTTGTGTTGACTCATGTCTTGTGTTTCTTGTCATGTTGTGCTGTTTGGGTTGGTGTCCATGTCACTCATGTTATTATTCGCTAATTCTGTCGTTGTGTGTCGTTAGCGATGTGGTTTTGTTGTCAGGTCTCTCTTTGTGTTTCTACTAGTGTCACTTCCGCGATCGTCTTGTTTTGTGTTATTATAAATAATGTTGTGTTGGTTTTGTGTTGTGTTGTGTAACATTGTGTGTTTTGTCTTATGTTGTTGTCCTCCATGTTGTGTCATTTTGTCATGTTAGATAATACTGTCGTTCTGTGTCGTTTTGTGTCATGTTGTTTCGTTTGGTGTGTTGTGTGTTGTGTGTATCTTTGTCTCGCATCATATAACGTCAGTTTGTGTTGTTGTGTTTAACATGCTGCTTTGTTGTCAAGTCTTTTGCTGGTCCATGTTTTGTATCATGTGTTTGTGTCGTAGTGTGTGTTGTACTTTGTAACGTGTGTGTTTGTCTCACGTCGTCATCTCATGTTGTGTATCTTTGTGTCATTTTGTTTTGTCTGTGTTTGGTGTTTTTTGTCGTGACTTCTGTCTTTTACTGTCGTGTTGGTTCTTTTATTGTCGTCTCGAGTCCTGTCACGTGTTTAACGTCATATTGTGAGGTCTCGTGTGTTGTCGTGTTGTGTCATACAGCGTTGTGTTGTTGTGTGTCGTGTCCACTCTGCTGCACAGAGCAACAATCACACCTTCTTCTAAAACCAGCATCAGATTGATGCGTTCACTGCCGCTCAGACTGGGTGGAGATGGTCACACACACACTCACACACACACACACACACACACACACACACACACACACACACACACACACTCAGATCTAATGAGACAAACACATTGACAACAAAGCACAGCTCATTCCCAGAAGACTGAAGCTCCAACAGGAAAATGCACCGTCAGACCGCGGGGGAGGGGGAGGGGAGGGGTGAGGGTGTTTGACAGAAGAAAAGATGGTGGATGAAAAAGATGAAAGCAGTGATGACAGAGATGTACAGAGAGAGGAAGATGAGGGGGAGAACATGATGACAAACAGAGAGCTGGAGGGAGGGAGGGGGAGGGAGGGGGGGGAGGCAGAGCTGAAACACAGGCAGGTAAACAAACAAACAAACAGATAAACTCACCTTTCTCTCTCCCTCTCTCCCTCTGACGGTTGTCATGGCACGTCACCCCCTCTCTCTCTCCCTCTCTCTCTCCCTCCACCTCCCCCACCAGCCAGCCGGCGAGGACCACAACTCCCAGGGTTCAGTGGGACTCGGCTCCAGGCCGGGCGACAGTCCGGGCCGCGGCTGGAGGATTGTGGGCGCTGTAGTTTCCTCTCCCAGGACTCCGAGGGGCTCGGCTCGTCTCTCAGGCTCGGCTGAAGAACGTCGGCCGACGGCTGGAGGCAGAGGGAGGATGCTGGATCAACGCTACTCAGCAGAATACTGCAGCCTCCATCTGAGACAGCAGCATCGAGGACAGCTGAGACAGACTGAGAGAGGAGGAGGAGGAGGAGGAGGAGGGGAGGGAGGGTGTGGAGGGAGGAGAGAGAGAGAGAGAGAGAGAGAGAAGAGGATGAAGGGAGGGAAGACAGTGGAGGAAAATCACATGATATATTCAAGAAACATACAGATACATGAAATAATGACCTGACAATCATTCAGAACAATAAATAAATGAATTAAAAATGAATTAAAAAATAAAAATGATTAAACAGAGAAATATATTTTAAATGATTTTTTGGAGAATCACATGATATATTGATAATTGATGAGGATCAGAGACAGAGACAGAGTTAATGAGAAATACAGAGGCGACACGTGTCTCAACTCATATCGTCTGTTTACGGTTTACTTTTCTACCGCGATATTTTTGGTTCCCACCTGTAATGTAGTCCTCTGACGGGCGGAACTAATTGCGCCGGTCAAATGTTCCGCCCGTAATTAATTAAATAAGCACCCTGCAGAGCAACGCGCCAAGGAGACAAAAAATATAAAACAATTAAATAAACAAAAACAACACGTTCAAGACTTAACACACCAGGTGCGTTTGGTTCCAGTGTATTTTTTGTTCTGTAAAAAAGTTTAATAATTTTATGAACATAATGTTTCTGTTTTTATTTGATTTATTTAAAATGAATCATTTACATATGGTGTGTGAGTGTGGTGTGGTTAGCTTATGCTAGTGCTACATGTCATCTTGTGTTCAGCTACAGGGATATGAATTGTAAATATAAGAAGGATGTTATTTAGTCTTTTTATTTTAATCTTTCAGCTCTGACCCTGTTTTTAACTCTGACCTCGTGTCTGCCTCAACGAGTCCTCGAACTCAAGAAGTCTGGAGACGGACTCTGAGTCTCTGAGACACTGATGGTGTCTGATTTTATTTATTTAGATTTATGTTATTTATTCAAAGTGATTTTAATAGACCAGTAACTGTTTCATAGAGAATACATAAGATGTCAGTTAAAACTAGCCAGCAGCTACGCTAGCATTGTTTAAGAGCTAATACCACTCAGCAGCTAAGCTAGCACTGATCAGCAGCTAACATGACTCCCCCACCCCTCAGCACTATGGACTGAATTTTTTTATTTATTCTTGTATTCACTCTATTTATTTATTACTCAACATTTTCTTATCAGCTGCATGTGAGTGCTTGATTGATGTTTTTTTATGGAACAGATTGACGTTTTATGGATAGGACTTTAAATTTCATTGTACTGGTTTTACCTTGGGCGATGAAAAAGATTCTATTCTATTCTATTCTAACATCCATGAGGAGGTAACTCTAATAGCTGTGGTCAAATGTCAGGTCTTTATTTTTCTTGTTAGTGTAAAGATCTATAATCATTATTACTGTTATTATCATTCAGATTAATGTTTATTCAGTAATCTCTGCTGCTTTAAGACATAAAAGACTAAAACATGAGACTCAGTGATGCTGAAGCTTTTTATTGCAGAGAAAGAATCAGAAACTAGTAAAAGTAAAAACCTGCAGCAGAGTACGGAGCTCTGACTGCTAACAGTGTTTCTGCTGGTACCTTTACTGGTGCCACAGTATCTGAACTGTAAGACTGAAGTCAGAAGCAGGAAGGAGTCGGGTTCATCGCACTGTTTCTGCGGTTCTTTGCAGTCAGCTCAATCTTTTTGCCGATCCTCTCTGCGTTCTTTATCAAGCCCAGTTTACCTCGATCACAGGCCTGGCGTACCAGGTAGGTTGGAAGAGCAGGTGGTACCAAAATGACAGTTAGTACCAGGCGGTGGAGGCGGTGCGGGTGCGTACGGGCAGAACAGCAGGCGGTAGCAGGTAAGTATGGGCGAGCAGTTAGGTACCGGGCGGTATGGGCGAGGTACCAGGTAGTACCCAGGTGAGTGGTAACAGGCCGGTAACAGGTGGTGCAGGCATTAGCAGTTCGTACCAGGCGGTAGCTCAGGGCGTTTGAACAGTACCCAGGTAACCGGAGCAGCGATAACAGGTGGTATGCTGGGTGGTACGCCAGGTGGTAGAGGTATGGCATAAATAATAATGTAATCTGGACAGACTCCATTTTGATAGTCCAATGCTACAAACAGGAGCTCCTTTTAGGAGAAGGAACCCACTAAATCACTTCACTAAAGTGGCTAGGCCTGTGTTCCTTCTTGGTTTCTTTCAATGCCATATGAATATATGAAAATATATATTTATATATGTGTCTGTGTGTGTGTTTATATATATGTGTTGGTGCTTACGCATCAGGTCATCTGTGATCTTTCTGTTGAGGCCGATGTTAACAAGCGGTGCCTGCACAGAAACAACACACACCATTCTTCTTCCTATTATTATTATTATTATTGCTATTATTATAACTGAGATGTTTTTTTATTTATTCCATCAGTGTTTTTCGTACCACAAGTTTTCCCCCAAATGTTTGAGGTTGGACTTTACACCTGAAATAGTAAAGGTTTCATATGAATGATATTAGAGCTTGTACAGCACCACACAGCAGGATACTGTGCTATAGAGTGTGAGGGTGTGTTTGTGTTTTTACTTGGCATCTTTAGAGAGAAGATCCAGATGTTTTCCTTTGATATTGACCTTCAGATCGACCTGACAGATCTGCAGGAGACAGAGTTTGAGTTAAAAACAGGAGGAATCTGAATGAGGTTCTGCAGACTCTGTTTTCTCTGGTTTCAAAGTGGATTTTTTATGTTTATTCTGGATGGACATCAGCAGATCTGTGCTGTTACCATGAAAGTATAATAGGACTGTGTGTGTGTTTACCACAGGAAGAGGTGTTAGACGTTGTTTAACTAGAGATTGTGCTCTGGCGTTCACGTAGACAGTGAGTCCGCTTTGACGGATGCTGACAATCGGAGGCTTAGTGAGCTTCACTTTCACAGGACCCTGCAGTTGTTACAGAGACACAACATCAGCAGCAGGAACACCACAGGTGTGTTTAATAACTGTTTGCTCATAAACATACACACATATGTCCCCACACAGTGTATAAACACACAGTGTCCCCAGGAAGTATTCAGACCTTCACTTATGTTGAAGATTTGATTAAATGGATAAAACAGACCTTTGTTCCCACCACTGTAGTCTCAGTAACCCATACTGACAAAAGGAAAACATGTTTTTAGAAAGTTCTAAAGTAATTTCCTGAAGTGTTCAGACTCTTTTCTTTGGCTCCAAACTCTGGTCAGGTGCTTTCTGTTTGCTTTAAGAATCCAGAGTCTAGCCCTAGCCTGGAGTCCACCTGTGGTGAACTGATCTGATTGGATATAGATTAGAAAGATGTTTAAGGTCCCAAAATTCACAAAACCCAAACCCTGAAGTACTGCCCAGGTACTACCATCCCTACAGTGAAGCATGGTGGTGGCAGCATCAGACTGTGGGTCAGGTTTCTCAGCAGCAGGGACAGGGAAACTGGTCAGAACTGACCAGACCAGACTTAAACCCCGGATGATATCTGTGGAGAGACCTGAAGATGGTGGACCACAGATACTCCCTTCCAATCTGACTCCCTCCTGACAGGATCTGCCACAAACTGCCCAAAATCCAGGTGTAAACCCTGTAGGAACTTACCCAAGACTGGAGTCTGTAACTGCTGCCAAAGAGGCTTCTACAAAGTCCTGAATGAAGGGTCTGAATACTTAAATAAATTAGAGATTTCAGGTTTTGCAAATTCAAAATGTACTAAAATATCTAATAAATGTTCTTTGTCACTTTGTCATTATGAGTTATTGATTGTAGACGTATGAGCAAACAAACAACAAGTTTTATCATCTATTAATTGAAAATACAATACAAAATAGAGTGAATACTTTTTGAAACCAGTTTACACCAAATTACCACAAAGAGACAAATCACCACATTTCTTGCTCCTTTGTAGTAGGAGGTGGTGGCCTGTTGCCTCATAACTACTTCATGATAATCACAACATCCCTGTTGTGTCTCTGTCCTGATGATTAATCTACAGGACAGGACTTTAAAAGAATGTTTGACAGAACCAGGTTCTAGTTTTTCTACTTACCACAGGAAGTCCCACAGTTTCCAGAACACGATTTGTTGATGGATCTATCTGTTGAGGAGATCAGAGACGGTGATAAAGTCAGATGGAGGCTGTGATTATGACTGTTTATTACTGGGACCAGGATGATCTGTATTTTGCTTCATTTATACTGCATCAAATTCAGATGAGTTGCATTTCAGAACCTTTAGAACAGGTTCGTATGTGGGCTGTTGAGCCTGAAGGGAAGGCTTTGTGTTCCAGCCCTCACCTGTGGTCATGAGGTTTGGGTGGTTACTGCGAGAATTAAACTGTGGATACAAGTATCTGAAAGGAGTTTTCTCTGTAGGGTGTCTGGGCTCAGTCTTAGAGATAGGGTGAGAAGCTTGGACATCCAGAGTCACTGGACGGAACCGATCAGGATCCTCCTGGGTGTGTTTGCTGGGTGGGAGATCCCAGGTTTATGGCTTTGTCCAGACTGCCAGTACAGACTCGTTTTTTGGCATCCAGATTGATTTTTAAAAGTCTGGACAACAAAACACTGCCTGAAATTGAATCCAAACCACATGTGGAGGTGGTTTGGAATGCGACTGGGATTCTCTTTCTGGACGCTCAAATCAGATTTCAAAGTATCTTCAGTGTCACAATGCGACACACAACAACAAAGTGAAATTCAGAGTGACAGAATCCATGCTGCATCTCGCAGAGCGCTGTGGAGGACAACATGAAGAACGAACTGAAGTAAACTGACTGCGAGCCCTTTTGAGGGTAGGCCTTTGTGCAGACAAAGGAAGGAACCTACTGGAACAAGACAACTGGAAAGCTGCCTCACTGGTCACTGACGCCTACATCGTCATTCATCGGTTGCTGATGTCCTGTAGAACTGATTTGAGGAGCAAATATGATTTGTCTGTAATCTAAACAAAGCCCACATATCATGTTCTGGGAAACTGGGATTCTCCAGGAGGAGATGGAAACACTCTGTAGTTTAAAGTTTTGATTGGGCAAAATCCTGCTGATTGTTGCCTATCCAAAAGCCAAATGTTGTTCATCCTGTTCTTAAACTTTTCAGGTGGTAGAGTTTGACTATAACAAAAGTCGACCATAACAGCACAATAACATGTGAAACTCTTACCGGACACTGATTTCAGAGGTCAGTTGGGTTATTCCTGCGTTAAGAGTTTAGATCAGACCTACAGAAACTACAGGCTCAGAGGTTATGCTGCAGACTTTATTGTAGCTGAGGTGTTCGAGGCTACGGCGTCAGGGCCTCCTTGCTCCTGCTGGTGGTGAGGTTTGTGGTGGTGGTGAGAGTAAAGACAACGTGACGAAAGTAAAAGACTCTCAGTATCTGCATGAATGAATCAACACAGAGATCAGCGCTCTCTATGAATGAATGAATCAACACAGACTGAGGTGCTGTATGAATGAATATCAAGATCGACACCATCTATGAATGAATGAATGACCACAGAGGTTGATGCTCTGTATGAATGAATGAATGAATACAGAGGTTGACACTGTATGAATGAATGAATGCAAACACAGAGAATGACGCTCTATATGAATACATGAATGAACATAAACATGAATCCTTATGAGTGAATGAATGTAACAGACTGTGGTGAATAAATTGTGGTGGTGTTTGAATGTTCTGGTTTCAGGTGTTCTCACCTGTGGAATCTGGAGTTTAAGGGGTCCTGATCTGTAGAGCGACATGGCGGCACTGTTGAAGACGAACTCAGAGATGCCCACATAAGCCATTCTGTAATTTTCTTTGAAAACTGGTTCTGTGCCTGTTTTTATTGACTTGATGTCCATAGTCACCCCCTGCCTGAACACCAAACCCTGAAACACACACATCACTTCAATACAGTTACAGATTATCAGCAGTGGAGGACGAACTCTCTTTTTTACAGTCATGTTAATAACTGAACTCCGGCTTGATTTTCACAGTGTGCAGGTAGCAGCTGGTGTTCAGAGGTGGTGTAACTCACTCTAAAAGGCACATCGAGGCTAAAGAAGGTCGTTCTGATATCTCCGCTCAGAGAGTAGTCAATGTAGTAGCCATCATGCAGTTTCAATGTCGTGCTGACACCCGCCAACATGGTGTTAATATTAGGCAGGATGATCCTCTGAATGGCAGAACAGAGCTGCAGACAGAGTGGTAAACGTTGGTCTCAGACTGCAGGCGTGTCTGTACCTGCTGTTTTAGTTCAAGTGAGGAAGAAAAGAGGTGTGACAAACCCTGGTGTTGAAGAGGTAGTGGGCAAGTGGTCTGAGTAAGTCCCAGATAGGCCTGAAAAACAACAACCAAAATCAGATCTTACCTGATCATATCAATCAATCATCAATAACACATGATAACACCAGCTGATGAGAATTTGGTTTTATGGGAGCTGATATAATTTCTCCACTATGGTCCAGACTCACTCTGGAGCCGTAACAGTGGATGGATGGATTGTGCTGAAATGTGGGTCAGATGTTCATGTTCCTCTCAGGATGAACTGTAATAACGTCTTCTCTAGTGCCACCATCTGGTCACATTTTAATTTGTCCAATACTTTGGTTTACGATGAAATACCTGCAGAGCTAAAGTCACTCCCCTTGGCCTCAGATTTACAGATTTTTGTTGCCTCCATCTTAGAATCTAAATAATGAAATCCTAATAACAGGAAGTCACATTTCATCTGTGTCAGTGTTAAACTACAGGAAGCTGTTTGGAACCAAAGACTGAGTTTAGTTTACTTTTTGGATGAACTGCAGCAGTGGGGCCAGGCCTTTAAACTCAAATGTCTGTGACTGAGTGAGTGATGATAGAGTTACATCATTGATCAGGCAGCTGTTGGACTTTTCAGTCTTGTTTAGTATCTAGTGTTTTTTTTAAATGTAGTCAGGTCAAACTGAAAATGAGATCTGAACTTTGATGGTACAAACCTGATTAAATAAAGTTTACATATATAATCAGTCTGACCCTTGAAGTAGTTATCGCCACCACATCTTACCCTGTAACCTGGCGTCCCTGCCTGTAGCCCTGAGAACCCTTGAACACCAACATTAAATCTGGTCAAAATCTAGACTGATGTAGTTTTGTTTTACCCCAGAATGCCGCTGTGCCTCATGTGGATGTGATCAGCTCTGATATGACAGTAGGGTATTGCGACATTCAGGCGACCATTTCCATTTCGATACGGGTTCACTCCGATCGTGGCGCTCACACCTTCTCCCCCAAAGACCACTCTCCTTGTGTCAACTCTACAACAGAAAACACATTAAATGCAAGAGTTTGAAGGAAAAAGTGTTTTTGTTCTTTCTCAGGCTGATACCCCAACACTTGGTTGTTTCCAAGGAGTCATGCTAAAAGTTAAGATTAGGTAAAACAGAGGAGGACTGAAAACTGATAAATGATGTCGCTGCTTTACATAAAGTAGAAATGATAGTAAGTTAGTTTTTTCTGACATATGAAGTTTGTAGTTTGACACTAAAGAAAACTGAAATGCTGAAATCAGCGTTCATTTGTATCAGCAAAAAGAACAGAAGATACAGAAGATAACAGAGTTATTAAAAGTTTTAGTGAGAGGCCAAAGTCAGTTAGTTAGTTAGTTAGTTAGTTACTTTATTGTCCCCGTGGGGAAATTCATTTTCACAGCTGTACAGGCAGGGAGACACCATAGCACACACCCACACATATAACAACACTACAGTCATGTCCAATTCTGTTTCTGTGGCAGGCTGTTAGTTTATTAGAAAGTCAAAGGAAAACTAAATCACACTGGAGGGGAGATCTTTTTCTGGCTGAGGAGATTTTAAAGCAAAAGGAAAGTTTTGATGCAATGTGAATCTTTAGGAACATCTTTATACATACTTGAACTTAGTCCATAATATGTGCACAGCAATCGATCGTTCAAGCTCTACGTTGAAGTGCAGGTTCCTGATTGAAAAATGAAGACCAGAATTTTTTTGGAAACGAAGAACCATCTGACCTGGATCTGCATGAAGATGAGTTATTGTCAACCTGAAAGTAGGAGATGACGGAAGAAATCGAGGGATCAAACACATGATGAATTCTGTTTGTAGCCCCCCAGTGTGTTCCTTTTCACCGATTGTCTCTCTGTGCCACCATTTTCATTCAGTCAGATCTTCTTCAAGCACAAAAAACACTTTTTCTACTGTAAATGCAAAGTGATGGTGAGATTGAACTGGCTGTAATTCAGAGATTTAATCTACAGAAGACAAGGAAGTGATCAGCCTTTAGAAATCAACTGCAACTAAACACAGAGGATAACAAAGAAGTTATTTTACCTTTTGATGGTTGCGCTCAGGAGCCCCCACTTCCATGGGAAGTCAGGAAGAGGTCTGTTAACCACCTCCTCCACGAACGCCAGACCAACGTCCTTCACTGAAAACACAGTACAAATACTGCCAACACTTCCTTTGTGGACAAATATAGAATCTTGAAAGCAGCTTTTTAAAGTTGCAATAATAAATAAATAATTCCAATAAAACTTGAAAAAATAATGATGACGTTCATGAATCAATGAAACCTTGTTTCTCATGGTCATGGTGAAACAAAGATGTGTAACTCTCCTCATATTAAACTGAACTGTTGTATCAGTCAGAGAAAATGTCACCTTCAGGACCACCGTATGTTTCAACTCTTACGAGTTTTGGCAGCTTTATAAATGAATGAATGAATGATCTTACAAACATTCTGCGCTTTGTCTGTGACTCGCACTTTGAGGCCAGTGGGATTGGCGGCAGCGATGGTGGGAAACAGGAAGATCAAGAAGAGGAGGGAAAACACACAGGAGGCCATCCTGAGATAAAGACATCAAACACAAGACACAGACAACACCTGACATGTTCAGTGTCAACAGCTCTCTCATTTGAGGGTTTAATAAAGGCCTTAAGGGTTTTATCTTTGACCGAGTCTTCAGTGAGTTTTATTTATCCTGAGTAGTTAGCTGTACAACTAGATGAAGTGTTTCACTGTTGAAGTATTTGGTGCAGTACAGCAGCAGCTCTGTGTCCAAGACAAAATACTTTCTCATCTCATGATCATAAGCTTTCTAATTCATAAAACAGTTAACAGATAACAATCATTTTCCTTACATATATTTTTCTGAAATAAATCAATATTGTCATGATGATAACCATTATTGTTATTATCATATTTAAAAACTGATTTTATAATGAACGCTGTAAAATGGTTCCATGTTTTATTATTTATGTGTAAAAGATACAGAACCTCATGTTCACTCATCAGTTTAACAGAAGAAGAAGCAGTGTTACCTGTGGTTTGTGTGTCTCCTGAAGCTGATCACAACTTCTACAATCTCACTGCTACTTATGTACGATTCTTTATGCAAATCATGACACTCCACCTTTAAGAGTCCATTTGACTAAATATGGACACAGTGTCTGTAAACTAGCAGCTGTTGGTTTAATGCTTTAAGATGAACATGAGTGTGGTGTAGTTACACAATGACAGAGCTGCATATGTAGAGTTGTAAGTGTTAATTTCAGTTTGTGTTTTCACCTTCTGTTTGATCCACAACATTTCACACTTCTTACACTTACTTACAAACAGATGTTTATTTTTTGTAAAGTCCATACTGCATAAAAACAATCCGATTATTAGTTTCAGTTTAGTTGTTTTGAGTGTTATTTAAAATTAAAAAACAGAAACTAAAGTTAATGTGCAGGAAGAGGGGAAAGCACTTAGTTACTGTTAAAATAAAAGATTTACATGTAAAATCAGCTCCTGTTTGCAGTTTACCCATCAATGAACTGACAACTCTCTGAATCACTGTCAAAGGATTATTTAAGGCCTCCTGAAGTGCCAGTGTGGATTCTGTTTGGTTTGACTGTGACTCGTCTGATTAAAGTGGACTGGGCTCATCTTGGTCACTGATTCTAGTTTTTAACATCCCACCAGTTTCCCCAAGCAAAGGTCAGCAGTTGAGACAATTCCTCTGATATATCTGCTGAGTGGAGAACTTATTTCCACCTCTAACCCTCACTGACAGACAAAGGTTCTGGTTTTTAAAAGAGTCTGATAGGAGAGTCCCAAAGACCTGCAGCATTAGATAAAAACTACTGTTCCAGCATTTATAAGGAGGCCATCTATGTCCATCTGGAAACAACCATCTTTGAACAGGGTTAGTGGACTACGACACCAACTATCAGCCACCTACAACACAGCCCT
Organism: Lates japonicus; assembly: GCA_033238685.1. Lineage (NCBI taxonomy): Eukaryota > Metazoa > Chordata > Actinopteri > Centropomidae > Lates > Lates japonicus. The sequence continues at coordinate 768,224 of BRZM01000133.1, forward strand.
GAGATCCTTTAACCTCCATCCACACCTTGACCCATGTGATCGTAACGACTCACATGACGACAGGGTGGGTTAATGGCTCTCAGGACCACCTCCAACAAATATACCTGGGACTCCCCAGCCAGCCTATAGACCTGAAGAAGCCTTTCAGATGAGAAACGTCTTCAAGAAACCTGAAACAAGTCCAGCTGAATTCAGCTGTACCACCTAAGACTAACATGACCAGGATGACTGAGAACCAACACAGACATTTACACTGGTGGTTACACAGTCAAAGAGTTATACACATGTAAGCTCTCACCTTTACCTGAAGACTGTGATCATGTCTATGTAGAGTTTAAAGAATAAACTAATAAACTAAACAAACAGCAGTGTGCAGGTAGTCTTGATGTACATGTGCCTCCTGAACAACAAGTTGCCACAGCTGCTGTCATTGGGTAACTTCCCTTTCACGACAGAGGCTTGTAATGGCAAATTTCTTCATCTTTACCTGTAACCATTTGTGACGTCTAGACCATTTGCTTGTTTACATTCTCATCGGGATGTGGATTCTGTGGGATGCCCCAGGTGTGAAAGATCACCCCATGGGGTGGGGTGCCACTTCTAGTGGCAGACAAAGGGGTGCCAAGGAAACAACAAGATCAAGGATCCTTTGTTCCCCTTGAGGGGTGTTCCTCAGGTATAAAGGTCTAGATGTCCCTATGCTCAGGGTCTTTTGCCATCTCCTGACCGCTCGGGTGGTGACTGACCTTTTTCTTGCAAGGAAAATAAAACTTTGTCGGCCGGCAGAAGTCTCTATTTCATTCTTCACCATGCAGCTGAAAATTTCCACAACAGGCTGCAGTGGGCTATTATTAACAAGATAAAAATCAGGTTTATTTGGAAAGGTGTGACCTCTGTCTTCTCAGGAAGTTACAACAGCCGAGCTGTGGCAACTTTTATTATTTATTAATGTTTACTATTAAACATGGTAGGGCCCAGTTCTGCTGAATTAACTTACCATTTAATGTGATATCCTCACTGAATTCATCACCACATTCACTCTGATTTAGGTTCATCTCCTTCAGCCTCTGTCTGACAAAGCTAAGAGGATATCCATTCCAACCCAGTTAAACCCCAGAACATAGTGCTGCTGTATATGTTAGTATGTGAATATTCATCATGAATAACAGTGCGGTTTGTCCTCCCATAAATGTCTGGGGAATTTATGCAGCCATCAAATATTCAGTCAGATAATCAAACCTAGTCTGTGACGCCAGGCCTCAGTACGCCTGGATCCCCACCCTTGCCACCTGGCTTGGAAAGCACCCAATCCCAATGCCCATCCCCATGGGTGGTGGGCCCACGTGGTGGTGGCACAATGTCACATCTCTGGGCTGAGCCTGACCGGGCCCCATGGTTGCAGGTTTGACTACCAGACGCTCGCCTGGGAGCGCCACACTTTGCTTTGGGAGACCCTGACAACACAGCTCCCAGGATTACCGGGACATGTATCCTCAGCACAAAGTCAGAAATGTTTTCAGTGGGTGTTGGACTCTGCCAAGGGTGCCCCTTGTCTCAGATTCTGTTCGTGATATTCATGGACAGGATCTCAAGGGTGGCAGGGCTCAGCCTTAGAGAGGGGGTTAGGGCCCAGACATCCGGGAGAGGCTTGGAGTAGAGTTGCTGCTCCCTCAAGTCTGAAAGAGCCAGCTGAGGCGGGTCAGGCATCTGATCAGGATCCTCCTGGGCGCCTCCCTTTGGAGGTTTTCTGGGCACATCCTACTGGGAGGAGACCTTGGGGTAGACCCAGAACTCGCTGGGGGGATTATATCTCATCTGGCTTGGGAAGGCCTTGGGATCCCCCAGGAGGAGATGTCTGGAATACCCTGCTTAGCCTGCTGCCACTGCGAGCTGACCCAGGATAAGCGGAAGGCAATGGATGGATGGATAATCGAAACTAAGTGTTAATCTAACACATCAGTTTCATGCCTCACCCCTACACCCCACCGTGTTGTTGTTGGGTAACATCCCTGTGAGGACAGGATACAAGATAAAAATCTAGGTTCTCTGTTACAACAGCTGAGCTGTGGCAACATTTCTTATTTTTTGATATTGTTTACTTATCTCCTCTGATCATCTGTCAGGTAATTACTCAACATCTGAGCTGAAGACTGTTTTAGGAAGTTTTAGGTTTTAGGAAGTTGCTGAGTTTAAATGTAATAATAATAAGTGTGACACCTGTTCAGTCTCAAATAAATGATGATTAAATTTGTACAAACTAGAACCAGATCAAGGGTGTTGTTGTCTATGATATGGTGAAAATGTTTAAGCACTAATGGATGATTTGTTTGAAGCATTTATCTTCAGGTGTTTAGAGCTCTTTACCCACAATACTATGACTGAACTCCAAGGGAATACGCATAGGAGGATCCTGGTCAAATATCCAAACCACCTGACCTGGTTGCTCTCAACATGGAGGAGCAGTGGCTCTACTCTGAGCTCCAAACCCACTCAATGTTCGAAGTGGGCCTGTACTCATGGATACCCAGTAATGGTACTTCTAAATTTTACTCTTTGGTGCACCTTTATTTTTTCCTGTGACTTCTCTCAGGCTGCCAGTTCTCTTGAGAGAAGTCAGTCTTACCAAAGATCCAAGGCAGAGTAAAATTTGCGGCTTGGAGTTCATGTGCCAGTGGTACTTTGTTTAATTTGAAATAACCCTGGACTTACTTGATGTATATATAATTGTTTTTACTTTGTACCAGTGAATTAACCTCAGTTTTGTCTCTTGGAGAGAGTTTGACTTCTGACTACCAAAATTAGATGGTCTCAGAGGTCTATATCATGGTTCACTGAGGGAACTCAGCTGTGAACCAGGCCTGCAGGAGACTGGAGCATTTTCTACCTGCAGCTGCACCTGTCACACGTGTCCCCTGTCCTCTGCTACAGCAGCAGATGTCTCAGACTCAGCAACAATAAACATAGTTATATTTCTCTTGTTCACACTACTAAACTTTCTTTTAGCTGCTCGTCCTTTACAGCTCATAATTTTTTTAAATGATTAGTTACAAAATGAGTTCCTTGTTCCCAGCTTGTTCTACAGAACTAGTTGAGCAATATGTTAAATTTCAGATGTTTATTTTGAGTCTGTATCTCTGACATTATCTAAACTGCTTCCTCCACCCTCTGCCAGGAAAACAACCCAATAATAACTCTCTCTCTCTCTCTCTCTCTCTTTCTCTCTCCCCCTCTCTCTCCCTCTCTCTCCATCAGTATGGATTCATATCCCATGTTACATGTTACTAACTCAATATCTTCCCTTTCCCGTTGTATTGTGCTCTTCCGTCTCTCTCTCCTCTTCTGTCTCTTTCTGCAGGTATTTCTGCCTCTGGAGCTGTAGAGTCTGATCTGTGATGACAAGCCTCCTGCTGCTCCTACAACTCCACTCAACACCTGCTGCTAGAATTACAAATTTCTTATACTGCTATTAGTTGTATTGTTATGTTAGCAGCTAATACTTTAATTATCACTACTATCATTACTACTGCTGTATTACTGTATTACCTCACCTTACATCTGATATGGAACCTGTGTTATGCTATGTTCTTCTTTCGCTATTCTCTCCCCCCTCTCCCCCCCTCTCCCCCTCTCTCTCTCCTTCTTAACCCAACCAGTCGAGGCAGATGGCCGCCCACCCTGAGTCCGGTTCTGCTCGAGGTTTCTGCCTCTTAAAAGGAAGTTTTTCCTCTCCACTGTCTCCTAGTGCTGCTCATGGTGGATCTGTTGGGTCTCTCTCTGTAAATACCTATTTTAAAGAGTATGGTCTAGACCTGCTCTATATGAAAAGTGCCTTGAGATGACTGTTGTTGTGATATGGCGCTATATAAATAAATTGAATTGAATTGAATTGAATAATCATCATGACTGGACATTTTTTGACCTGTTCAGGACGAACACCATCCGCTGCATCTACTGGCATTAATGTGGCTTCATTCATTCATTCAAACCTTTATTTAAACCTCAAAAATCATGTGACTTTCTGTCATTTGCAGCAACATTGAGATAATAATAATAAAATACACAAAGTTAAAAATTCAGACTGAAAGCAGTTACACACTGAGGTGGTTTGAGATAAGAACAGTGAGAGTGCATTCAGGATCATTTCATGTGTTTGATACACACGAGTTCAGTACAGTACTGTGGTCCAGTCCAGCACAGATGTTATCTGTGTAAAGATGATCATGACATGAAAACTGTCACCACTGGCTTTAGTTATACTTCTTGTTTTATTTTGGAATCTCTGCCTGTTGTGTTTATGGTTGGTTTGCTTCCTGCCTGTGTGTGTCTTCTGCCATTTTGATTGTTTGATTAGCTTCACCTGTGTCACCAGAGTATTTAGACTCTGTGTCCCCTGTTGCTCTGTTTTGTTTCCCAGTGTTCTCCTGGTGTTCCTACCTGCTCATCGCCTCCTTTTTTCATCACTTTATTCATTAAGGGTTCCTCTTTACCTGCCCTTGGGTCTGTATTTGGGTTTTTTGCCCTGAGTTCTTTCTGCAGCAGCAACAAGTTTCTGTCTTTTAAAGTTGGTTTAAAACAGTCAGCTTTTCTCTGCTCCTGAATCCTTATCAGTTCTCCTTCACATCTTAGACCTCAGGATGTTTTCCATCCAGATTGTGGATCAGGGGTTAAAGGAGAGTTTTGACTGTTTGACCTCAGTTCTGGTCCGGTCCAATCATCCTCAGAGCCTAATTTTACAGGAATGTTTATGGAGTTGAAGTCAAAAATAGAGATAAAATACAGTTTGAAGATTGAAAGAATACTAATGGGAACCTGTAAGTCTGAAATATCAATTAAAGACAAATTAAGAAGAAATGTTCTCAGCGATCAAAGATGCATGAAATATAATATAATCAGTGAAGAACTGATTTGTCATTAAATACAATTAAGATGAGATCAGTCAGTTATTTCTAAAAGACAAAACCTTTTTTTAGTCTTTTATTTTTTTAGGTGTCAGCAAAGAATGGGTTTTTTTTATTTTTATCTTGTTCTATGCAGATAAAACCTGAACATAAAGTAGATTTTACTGATAGTATCTTTTCCTGGATAACATCTGAATTGCAGTATTTGTTCTTGTGATGATGTATTTTTCCACTGTTTTGTTGATTGGTGGAGCTGTGAGCCTGCCAGGCTGAACTGAGGGGAAAAAGCCTGATGTTGCTGTGCTGCTCCCTGCAGGCCACAAACTACACAAACTACAGACCTGATACTGTAAAACTGTTCATTATGAGTCAACAACACTGAGCTGAAAACTGACAGGATGATTACAAAACTTCCTCATTTTAATGACAAGAGTCAGAGTTTTTCCTGTTTTCATGTGTTGGAATCAAACTTCACTTTATCTTCAGAGTCAGACAGAAACAACGAAAACTCTCAGAATGAAGCTGGAGATGATTTTTAATAACATGACATCTGCTTCTTTTACAATCACAGACAAGAGCAAAGAGGTGAAGCACTTAGAGATGATGATGATGATGATTTGTGATTGACTGTAAATCATAACTAATTTATTGATGTTTTATTCAGTTATTAATCCACGTATTGATTTTCAGATGAGTCTGAGCTTTCTCTGGTTCCACATTTACAACCTGACGACCACACAAACTCTAACTTTCCTAGCTGAGTTAAAGTTAGAGTCTGCTCATTCCTGAAAAAAATCCATTAGATTTTTGTGTGAAAGTGATTATCTTGTATACATGTGTTATTTATCCAATGAGGACAGGTTATTTTAAGGTTTGTTAACTTTGCAACAATTCTAGTTTAGTAATTTGATGTTTTGTAAAGTCAGAGCTGATCCTTTTTACTTCTTTTTTAAACTCCTGAGGGTGAAACATGTAAACAATCTAACATCGTCACCACACTGAGTAATAAGTTCTTCCTTTGGCTGAACTGTCTGAACACACAGCACATCATTCCTCATGTTGTTGTTTTGCAGCTGCAATTCGATTCTCAAAACAACTCCCAACATATGGATCCAAGATAATCACTTGTTGCAGTTTAAATTGATTTTTATAAAGGATGTTTGCATGAGATCGTTGCACAACGTAGATCGTATTCATACAAAACATGTTGTTTTGAAAACATGAATTTTTGTAAGCAAGATTTGGATTTTGTTAAACAAGTTGTGTTCACAACATCTGGATCTTTGTACAAGAAATGTAACGTGTGCTCACAAGGTTAAAAGGAAACTTCAGGACTTGAGTCTCAGATTTTCAGCTCTAGTGAATCTCATCTGTCAGTCATGTCACTGAACTGAAGATGTTCAGTTGCTTCCATCTTCATTTGCAGGTTGTCAGGAGATAATATTTGGACTGTTTAGTGCTGTTGTCAGGTGCTCAATCACTGGATGGATGGTTGGTTTTTGAGTTTTATCTTCTACTGACGGGGACGTTGCTCTTTGATAGTGTTGAGAACCTCCTCCAGTTTGGACTCCATCTTGACCAGTTTGTTGTCAATGGTGCTGATGTCAGGCACAGGCTGGAGTTTATCAGCCACTGGAGTCTTGCTGATTTTAAATATCTTTTCACATGTGTCTCCATAGAAACCATCTGGGCAGTTACACAGCCATTCATTGGAGTCCAGCAGCCTCTCACATTTTCCTTTGTTCTTACAGGGATTAGGAGCGCAGACGGGTAAGGTTCTGGAGTAATAGATGTGGATCTCACCTATCTTTGATATAAAGTTGCTAGAAAGACAAATGGAAGACTGCAGGGCATCTGGGACTTTAGCAATTTTCTCTTTAAAGCTGGCATGCATCACTTTAACAAACTGGCTCACAGGAGCGTCAGCAACCTTTCGACTGCATTGTGGTATTTCCTGTGCAATATTATCACACGGTGTCTCAACCACCTGCTCGGCTAGTTTTTTGCCTATTTGTTGTCTTTGTGGTTGCTTGTAACACAAGCTCAACTGTTTTATTACTTCTTCTTTTTTTTCTTCCTTTGTTTTCTGAGTGTAGCCCACAGCCACAGTGATTTTACCAACAGGGAACTCCTTCATATTATAAAAGATGTGCTTTTTATCTTTGCCTGTGTTGTGCACCAGCACCACCCAATTATACCAGTTGTACTTCTTGTCCAGAGCCTTTTTCACCTGATCGGCGATGGCGGTTTTGTCATCAGGATTCATTGCTTTGCTGATCTCCTCCACGTCCTTCTCCATGTACTCCTTATAGTTTTTTAGGCAGAACTTCACAGCTGATATCTGAGCTTCAGAGACGTTCTTCAACATCTGGGTTTGTTCAGCTTCTTTGTCTGATGGGTTAAAACCAATCAGATTCCAGTAGAGCTGGTTGAGTACCATCCCTCTCCACAGCAAGCTGCTAAAATATATGTTATATTTACCGATCTCTCTAATGCTACATTTAAACTTCTTCCTCAGCAGGTCGTTGAGGTTTCCACTGAGAGACGTGCTGCTGACTGTCAGGTAATGGTAGAGGTTGGCCACACTGGCCTCAACTGCTGTGTTCTCATAGTAGTTGGTGAATATCTCTGCCAGTCGGAGTCTGTCTTCAGCAGTTTTTACCAACCCACTGTTTTCACGGAACTCTGTTAACTTCTTCCAGGCGTTGAGGATGCGGACCTCGTCTTGAGAATAGACGCTGGCGTAGCTGAACCATTCTACATCTGTTGCCAGGTTGGAGATCTGGATGGAAAGAAGGTCCAGTTTCCTGTTCACCTCAGCAAACCCTTCATTCAGTGGGTCACGCTGAGGGATAAAAACCAAGACCAAGACAATGATTGAAGAGACCAGAGTTCCGATGCCAGGCGCCAAGCTGGCAAAGCCAGAGATCCCCTTCAACACACCTGCTAGATTGTCAGTTCCAATGTAATCCACCACATCTTTCATTACACTTAGAGAGTCTTTTACAACATTTAGGACTTTCTCTGTTTTGTCTTTGGTGTCTTCAGGCAGGATTCTCTTGAACCTGTCGAGGGCTGAGAGGTCGGTGGAGGTGGAGTCATGTGACCGAGCAGAGGAGGTTGTCCAGTAAAGAAGAAGGATCAGTGAAGCCAACAGCATGGAGGTAGACCACCGTGGAGACGCCATGACTGCAACACAGATAACATAACATGGGATATTTTCCTTAATGCTATACATTGAAGAGTAACTCACCCTCCCTTCACAACCTGCTGTTTTCTAGAAGTTTTCCTTATTCAAACTGACGGACTGATGGGTGCACAGACTGTGATTCTGTCCAGGACAAATTTGTGAAACTGGGCCATAAAACCAGCTCAGTATCTTGCTAATGAAGCCCATATTGGACAGTTCATTAAGATTTACATCATGTCCTTTGATGGATGTGTACGTCTGACCTTCATACCAGAGACCAGAGTTCACATCCCATCACAGACCTGCAGGAACATTTGTCCCTTTATCAACTGAACCATGGCCACTCAAGTGTTTTTATTGTCTGAGCCTTCCCATACCTCACCTATAATTTAGAGAGAGAGAGATGGGGAGAGGGAGGGGAGGGAGAAACTAACCTGAATATCATCAATAATCTTTGGTAATATTTGGTTTAAAAAGATTTTTGAACTTTATCAAAACAATATTTTCAGAACAAAGTTTAATTGATGTGTTGTAGAAACGACAGTGGAAAATGTTTTTGTGAGAAAAACATTAACATTTTAAATATGGAACATTTTCACATCATTGGATGAACACTGTGAAGTAATGACACAGTTAATGACTGTGGACAGAGCCCGGACAGGTTAATAACATCACAGCCTCATTATACTGACTTCACTGGTGTGTTACATCTTTTCTCTGTAAGCTGACTGAATGAAGCAGGTGATGACAAATGTTTCTCTAACTATAACCAACATTAATATTCTATTGATTTTAAATGATCAAACAAAGATCAGGTTTTAGTTTCTGTCTTATGCAAACAAACCTTAAAGGACCAGAGACCAGTGAAATGCAGCATTTTTATATCAAGTTCTCATTCAACAGTATTTAATATTTTCCCAGATCTCAGAACAAAGGAGTCATGAACAGAGGGGCAACAGTGGTAAAAGAAGTGAACAACCTGTGGTCAGTCATGTTTGTCAGTCAAAGACTCAGTCATGGAAAACCAGAATCACAATTTAAAAACCTGAAGTTTCCACTACACAAGTGAAACAATGAGGTCATTCTGTGTCAAACCAGACAGAATCCAGGAAAGTGATTTCAGCACCGTCTCAGGTTTTGATCAGAGTTTGAATCTTTAATGTTCAGGTCCCAAAAATTAGGCCTGTAAAATATGTTTGGACTCTCACATGTTTAAAATTATTATTCACAGCCTTAACAAGCTTTGTAGGATGGAAGACAAATATATTCTCAGTTTGACTGAACCATTAACAGATTGTACTGCAGCCTATTGATTTTCTATAGAGCAGATTTGAAAAAACAGAGTGATACTGAAGGTATCATAAACCTGGACCTCTGTACATTATCTGTATGTAACTATGTTTAACTGTACGATCCCTGTTAGATAAATGTTAAAGACTCAGACCTGGGAAGAGGCTTGGAGAGCTGGATACTGGTCCAGAAAGGTGTGGCTGGTGGAGCTGATCAGCAGGTAGTCTGGATGGTTGTTGGATGATGGTCTGTGACCACAGTCTGGAGGCTGTTGATCTCTGAGCTCCACACAGCACAACCAGTTATTCTTATAGGAGGCTGACTGACCACACCTTCCCTTCAACCACATGATTCTCATCCACTTTGGAGCAGGTGGAGCTGGAGGCACAGAGGTTTACCTTATATGGAGAAATGATAGGAAGATGACTGCTTTATCTGAACAGACTAAAACCACAAAGAGACTCTGTTCAAAGGTCTGAACCACCTCGTCTTTACCAGTTAGAAAACACCACGTACAGTAGATGGCAGATGTGAATTGTAGCCATGAGACAGTGGTTTACCTCCCTTCTTCTCTCTCTTATACACTGAGTATACACACTAATGTTGACAGAGTCTGAACCTGCACTTAGTTCAACAGGACAAAGAGAATCAGAATCAGGGCCTGGTGGTGGTACGCCTCCATAAACCAGTCAAGTTTCAGGAAATATGGTCACAGTCTCCCCTTCTGTTCCTGAGGTATGGTGTTGAATAATGGACAGAAAGGTTATGATGTCACACTGAAGCTAACCTTTGACCTTTTGGATAGAAAATGTCATCACTTCATCATTTTAACCTCTTAGGCCTCTGGCAGAAATTAGTCATAATCAGTACATTAGTTATGACCTTCCACCTTTGACCAAAATCTAATCCGTTCATCTCTGAGACCAAGTGAACGTTTGTGTCAAATTATAAGAAATTCTCTCAAGATGTTACTGAGATATTTTGTCCATGAGAACAGGACAGACAGACATCCTGAAAACATGATATCTCTGTCTGTTACTGGTGCAGAGGTGATCAGTAATCAGTAATCTGTATAACTGTAGGTGTCAGGCTCCTAACACAGCACAGTGTCTCTGTTTGTGATGATCTCCATCAACGGGCCCAGGACGACCCACCCTTCATGTCAGGGATCATCACTGGTGACCAGAGTTGGGTCTATGGCTGCGACCCAGAGACCAGACAGCAGCCTTCACAGAGTTAGAGCTGCAGACCAAAGACAAAGGTCCGGTACACCTGCAGCTGGTGCACTGCTGTGGCTCATATCAGAGGGTAGGACTAACTAAGTATATGGTGGTTTAAGTTGGAGGACTCGTCGACTTCATCACGACTGGGAAACTCAGATTTGTCTAAAAGCTCCTGATTAAACACTAATGTCATGGATATGGTGTCACATGTTGATCCTAACCAACTCTGTCACCATACAACGTCTGTCTCCACCGTCCATCACACAGGACAGAAGAAGTTCTTCCTGTTGAATCAAACAGACGAACACAGAGTGAGTCCTGATGGAACAGACCTGTGGATCCACAGTCACATTCAGTCTGATAAAGAACATCCAGTAATGAAAGGACACTAGAAACTCTGACAGGTGGAACAGTATTTGAATAGACAGCAGGTTCTGTTTGCTTAAATACACAGAGAGAGGCTGATGGTGCAGCTGAGCAGCTCAGCTCAGCTCCATCATTTGCATCCACTCAAACATCAGGAGACCACCACCACTACTACTACAGTACTACTACTACTACTACTGCTACTACTACTGCTACTACTACTACTACTACTGCTACTACTACAGTACTACTACTACTACTACTGCTACTACTACTACTACTGCTACTGCTACTACTACTACTACTACTACTGCTACTACTACTACTACTACTACTACTACTGCTACTGCTACTACTACTACTACTACTACTGCTGCTGCTACTACTACTACTACTACTACTGCTACTGCTACTGCTACTACTGCTGCTGCTACTACTACTACTACTGCTACTGCTACTACTGCTGCTACTACTACTACTGCTACTACTACTACTGCTACTACTGCTGCTGCTGCTATTATTCCTGTGACTACTTTATTTACTGCAAGTATTACTACATCCAGTGAAATATTAGGAGATGAAAACAACAACCACTACTGTTCCTCCTCCTGCTACTAGTAGATTCGATGTGCTGTTGTTCTGTTATTATCTGAGCTGCAGTTTAAACCTGTTGTCTGGGTCAAAGTCACATGACCTCTGCTGCGTCCTCAGAGCCTGTAGTTTGCATCCAGTCAAACATCAGGAGACAACAACGACTGCTACTACCCAGCTTTACCATTATTAATAAGCTATTACCACGCTTCATGTGCCACTGCTGCTAACAGCTGATGCAGAGGATACTGTCAGTGCAGAGAAAGTGCTGAAACTGCTCACAAACAGCCAGAAAACAAACAGAACACACTTCAGCTTCTGTCACAACCAGTCACTAAGTTCTACTGTTTGGAAAGAACAAACCAATCAATAAAATCATATGTTAAAATTATAATTATACAATTATAAAATAATATAAATTATATCTTCCAATAATTTTAAACTAATGTGTTCACATATTTCAATACCCACCCCCACCAGGGCTCCTCTATCCTCCATATTTGCATACAGACAGAGCTGCTTCAGTAATAACAGACAAGAAGAAGATGCAGATATTCTATAGATGCTGTATTCTCTCTTTCACACATAAGGTCAATTACAACACCCTAAAGAGAACTGTTACAGGGGAGTAGAGAAAAACCACTGATCATCATATCAGGAAATAATTATGAAATATAATGATTCAAAAACAAAGTCTGACAGGTGATCAACAAATACAAGGCAAAACCACAAAAGTGGAGTGTGTGAAAATGAAGTCTCACCTTTGTGTGATTTCTTCAGTTTTCTCTTTAATCTTCCACATCTACACTGCATCTGCTGTAACCGAACAATGATCCCTGTTTCCAACACACAACATGACCATGCACAGCCCTGACATCGTCAGAGGAAAATGACTTTTCTGGGCTTTAGACAAGTTAAAAAAAAAAAAAAGATTAAAACTCCATGGCTCAAAAATACACAACCCCAAGACTAATAACTGACTGTGTTTATAGATGGAGGTGTCCTGTCAACAGTTTGAAGGAATAGTAAAAAGATGAGTCACTGAGATTAATTTATATCCATAAAGTGCATTTGACATGCATTACATGAATCAAGACTCCAAACCTCAAACCAAACTCACACACAAAAAAAATTCAGGCTGAAAAATCCTTCAGATTCCTTCAATACAAATCAAAGAGCTCAAAAGAGGAAGAGAGAGAAAAGAGACAGCGTCTGTAGGAGGAATAATACTCAGGAGAATGATATCATACTGGAACAAATAATCAGGAAATCAACAGCCACAAGGTGGCAACATTCCTTCTCCTCCACTCCACTACAGATTTCCTGTTTGTTATTTCTTCTTTAATGTGTCCATCTTACTTCATCACATAAATTAATCATTAAATATTTTACCTAGAAGACAAAGACCATTTAAAACTGAGACATTAGAATAACAGAAATATAAATCAGAGCTCTCTGTGCTTTAGATGGAGTTAACTTTCATCTCTCTGTGTTTAACCCATTCAGAACCTGTTGATCAAGTTCATTCATGTGCACGTGGAAAATAAATATATTAACAGTTCAGTGAAAAACTGATATAATTAGAGAATAAGTATTTTATTATTATATATATATTGTAAAAGAGCAGTGAGTCTCTATCCACAGATATTTTGAGACATCCTTCTACAGCTGTCCACCAGGTGAAGCTAGAGTTCTCCACAGTGATTATTCTGGGTCTAATTTCTCTGACTTCACTGAGGTTTTAACTGAAAATCATCTGTGTCCACACACACGAACAAAATGAAAGACTGATAAATGACTGAAACAGGTCAATGTGCAATAAGTGTCCACATTGAATCACGTGACAGTGTCGTCCACAGTGTTCCTGGACAGACACTGATGTTAAACTGTCCATTCAAATATACAGACTCTCTGTAACAGAGACCTCATGATTCTCTCTGATGAATTCAAAACAACATGAGAGTCCAGAGGTTCTGTGGATGAGGACAGAAAGAAAATCAGCCTCCATCTTTTTCTTCAGGAGGAACATGAGAAGGAAACATCAGGTCTATAACTGTGGATGAAATCACTGCAGGATTCTCTCTGTCACACTTTAACAGGATTTTATTTCTGTGAATAAAGCACAGGTTTACTGTCACCATGTCAGAGACATCATGCCCACCTCAAGGAGGACCTGATGAGTCTCAGATGAAGGACTCCACACAGTCCAAAACTATCTCTGCCATGAACTCAGCCACCTCAGACACTGGGGGGAATCATTATGAGCTACACAGTAATTCAGTTCATTTATCTTCGACATTTTATTAATATTTATGAAAATCTGATCCATTAAAACCACCATCTGAATGTTCCTCTTTTATTTCCAAATGAATGAGAACATGAGTGAGTCAACAACACTGAGCTGAAAACTGACAGGGTGACTCATTACAAAACTTCCTCATTTTAATGACAAGAGTCAGAGTTTTTCCTGTTTTCATGTGTTGGAATCAAACTTCACTTTATCTTCAGAGTCAAACAGAAACAATGAAAACTCTCAGAATGAAGCTGGAGATGATTTTTAATAACATGACATCTGCTTCTTTTACAATCACAGACACGAGCAAAGAAGTGAAGCACATAGAGATTATGATGATGATGATGATTTGTGATTGACTATAAATCATAACTGATTTATTGATGTTTTATTCAGTTATTAATCCGCGTATTGATTTTCAGATGAGTCTGAGCTTTCTCTGGTTCCACATTTCCACCCTGACGACCACACAAACTCTAACTTTCCTAGCTGAGTTAAAAAGTCTGCTCATCCCAGAAAAAAAATCCATTTGAATTTTGTGCAAAAGAGATCATCTTGTATACATGTGTTATTTATCCAATGGGAACAAGATGAATGAACAAACTCTGATCAGACTCTGTCAAACTGTCCTGGATGTGTGATTGATAACTGATGTATTGAGTATTTCTTTGATTATTAATTTACTTTAGTTGTTTTCAGATGATTGTAAACCTTCTGTGACTCTACATCTGTCTTGTTGATTCTCTCCTCAGTTGATCACTGACGGGGACATCGCTCATTGAGCTTGTTGAGAATCTCCTGCAGTTTGGACTCCATCTTGTCCAGTTTGACATCAAGGGTGCTGATGTCAGGCACAGGATGTTGTAAATCACTCTCTGAGTCATTCCTGATGTTGAATTCCTTTTCACATGTGTCTCCATAGAAACCATCTGGGCACTCACACAGCCAATCATTGGAGTCCAGCAGCCTCTCACACTTTCCTCCATTGTTACATCCCTGACTGCAGACACTCAAGCTCCGGGAGAAGTACATTGAAATCTTATGTCTAATTTCACCCCATGTACTGGAACCCCTCTGACATTTAGCTGTATGAAATGGTTCTGGGAACTGAGCAAAATCGTCCCCATAGGTGACATGTGTCACTTTGACAAAGTCTGTGGTTCGTAGACGTAATCTTTGCCCAGACACATCAAAGAAACGGACACATTGTTTTTCTAGCTCTGACACTTGATCACACTGTTTACGTACAAAGCAGTCATTGCCCAGCTCCTTCAGATGATGTTCTAATAACTTGTCTGCTTTCAGGGTGGGGCTGACAGCCACAATGACTTTAGCTGAATGGAACTCCTTCATATTATACAAGATGAAATTTGACTTCTGGTCTGTGTTGTACACCAGCACCACCCAGTTATACCAGTTGTACTTCTTGTCCAGAAATGTTTTCACTTGGTCAGCAATGGCGGTTTTGTTGTCAGGACTCATTGCTTTGCTGATCTCCTCCACATCCTTCTCCATGAACTGTGTATAGTTTTTCAGACAGAACTTCACAGCTGATATCTGAGCTTCGGAGACGGTCTTGAACATCTCGGTTTGTACAGCTTGTTTTCCTGATGAGCTAAAACCAATCAGATCCCAGTAGAGCTGGTTGAGTACCATCCCCCTCCACAGCAAGCTGCTAAAATATATGTTATATTTACCGATCTCACCAATGTTACATTTAAACTTCTTCCTCAGCAGGTCATTGAGGTTTCCACTGAGAGACGTGCTGCTGACTGTCAGGTAATGGTAGAGGTTGGCCACACTGGCCTCAACTGCTGTGTTCTCATAGTAGTTGGTGAATATCTCTGCCAGTCGGAGTTTGTCTTCAGCAGTGTTTACCAACCCACTGTTCTCACGGAACTCTTCAAACTTCTTCCAGGCGTTGAGGATGCGGACCTCGTCTTGAGAATAGACGCTGGCGTAGTTGAACCATTCTACATCTGTTGCCAGGTTGGAGATCTGGAGGGAGAGAGAGTCCAGTTTCCTGTTCACCTCAGCAAACCCTTCCCTCAGCTCCTTCAAAGGGTTTTCTTGAGGGACAAAGGCCAAAACCACATTGACAATGGATGAGACCAGACCTCCGATGACGGGTGCCGTGCTGGCGATATTGGAGATCCCCTTCAACACACTTGACAACGTTTCAATGTTTTTCTTTCCAATCCTGTCATTGATGAAATTCAGAACATCTTTTGCAGTCTGCATGGACGCTGCGACCTCCTCTCTGGTACGGAAGGGCAGGGCTCTTCTTACCCTGTGTGGTGGAGACAGGTCGGTGGAGGTGGAGTCATGTGACCGAGCAGAGGAGGTCGTCCAGTAAAGAAGAAGGATCAGTGAAGCCAACTGCATGGAGGTAGACCACCGTGGAGACGCCATGACTGCAACACAGATAACATAACATGGGATATTTTCCTTAATGCTATACATTGAAGAGTAACTCACCCTCCCTTCACAACCTTTATCAACTGAACCATGGCCACTCAAGTGTTTTTATTGTCTGAGCCTTCCCATACCTCACCTATAATTTAGAGAGAGAGAGATGTGGAGAGGGAGGGGAGGGAGAAACTAACCTGAACATCATCAATAATCTTTGGTAATATTTGGTTAAAAAAGATTTTTGAACTTTATCAAAACAACATTTTTGTTGTAGAAATGACTGTGGAAAATGTTTTTTTTTTTTTTTTTTTTTTAACCCAAACAGCTTGTTTAAAATCATTCACCATCTTTCACAGGAGGAAATGGACAGGTCTAATTTAGACAAATATGTTTAAAACATCATCTGCATATAGTGAGACTTGCAGCCTTATGTTACATTAAAATAAAACCCTCATCAGATCAGTCTACACTCAGTACCACATAATCACAAGGTGAAAACAGAATTTTACAAATTTTTGCTAATTCGTTAAAATGTAAAAACTGAAATCACATTAACATAAATATTCAGACCCTTTACTATGATTCTTGAGATGTAGCTCAGCTTCCTCCCATTTCTCTAGATCATGGACAGGATATGAAGAGACACACACCTGTCTGTGTAAGATCTCACAGCTGACAATGATATCAGAGGAAAACCAAGACATGAGGAGGAAGGAGCTGTCTACAGAGCTCAGAGACAAAGTGAGCCATCAGGTTCTTGGTCACCTCTGTTGTCTTCTCTGATCGGTCAGCTGTCGGAAGAGTCCTGGTTTTATCTGAACACAGTTTAAATGTGTTTTTGACCCTGTTTGTACCTGACAGTAACATGTGACTCCAGACTCCTGTTCTATATGCAAATAAACATGTTGGAACAGAGAGGGAGGGAGGAAGGTGTGAGAGAGATGGGGAGAGGGAGGGAGAAACTAACCTGAACATCATCAATAATCTTTGGTAATATTTGGTTTAAAAAGATTTTTATCAAAACAATATTTTAAGAACAAAGTTTAATTGATGTGTTGTAGAAACGACAGTGGAAAATGTTTTTGTGAGAAAAACATTAACATTTTAAGTATAGAACATTTTCACATCATTGGATGAACACTGTGAAGTAATGACACGTGTTCATGACTGTGGACAGAGCCCGGACAGGTTAATAACATCACAGCCTCATTATACTGACTTCACTGGTGTGTTACATCTTTTCTCTGTAAGCTGACTGAATGAAGCAGGTGATGACAAATGTTTCTCTAACTATAACCAACATTAATATTCTATTGATTTTAAATGATCAAACAAAGATCAGGTTTTAGTTTGTGTCTCAGAGAGAACAGAATGAAAACACCCTCAGTAATAAAAGCTGATAAGATCCATGAAGACAGCACTGTTCCACTGGATTACACCACACTGAACACACTGTATGTTCATATTTTTCTGTTTTTTGAGTTTACTGTAACTCGTGGTCCAGGACAACAGGAACTCACCTACTGTAATAATAAGATATGAATGTTGAAGAGCTGAACTCAGAACACTTTCACTGTGAAGAGGATCCAGTTTTAGAGCCCATGTTATAAAATGAATGTCTGATCAACCTCTGAAACAGTGATCAACCCTCTATTGTCATTATGCAAACAAACCTTAAAGGACCAGAGACCAGTGAAATGCAGCATTTTTATATCAAGTTCTCATTCAACAGTATTTAATATTTGTCCCAGATCTCAGAACAAAGGAGTCATGAACAGAGGGGCAACAGTGGTAAAAGAAGTGAACAACCTGTGGTCAGTCATGTTTGTCAGTCAAAGACTCAGTCATGGAAAACCAGAATCACAATTTAAAAACCTGAAGTTTCCACTACACAAGTGAAACAATGAGGTCATTCTGTGTCAAACCAGACAGAATCCAGGAAAGTGATTTCAGCACCGTCTCAGGTTTTGATCAAAGTTTGAATCTTTAATGTTCAGGTCTCAAAAATTAGGCCTGTAAAATATGTTTGGACTCTCACATGTTTAAAATTATTATTCACAGCCTTAACAAACTTTGTAGGATGGAAGACAAACATATTCTCAGTTTGACTGAACCATTAACAGATTGTACTGCAGCCTATTGATTTTCTATAGAGCCGTAGATTTGATAAAACAGAGTGATACTGAAGGTATCATAAACCTGGACCTCTGTACATTATCTGTATGTAACTATGTTTAACTGTACGACATACCTCACCTATAATTTATCTGATATAACCATGATCTGTCCCTAATCTTCAGCTGTGATTTACGGATACGGTAGAAAGTGACAGTTTTTAAAACATTGTCACTAAATGAAATCCAGGCTTTTGTAAAATTGTTCCATATCGATGTCCTTGTCTGGTGAAACAGTTACATTAAAGTTATCTCTTCTGCTCAGAGAAAAGTTTCTTTAAGACCATGTAACTTACATAATTTACTATATACATAACTGTGTACCCAGACAGTTTGTTAAAGTCACTCAGTATCTTTAAAAGGAGGAAATGGACAGGTCTAATTTAGATGAATATATTAAAACATCATCTGCATATAGTCAGACTTTAAACTCTTGCTTTCTGATCTCACTTCTGTGTTGGAGCTGAAAGCAGCAGCAAAACATTCAATGGCCAGAGAAAAAAAAGAACAAAGAATGGTCAGTCCCTCATTAGTACTTCCAGGGTTACATATCTATGGCTTATTCAACATGTGACCAAGTTGCGCCACATCATTTCTTCATCTCTCTAACACAGGTTAAGTTTACATCTGCTGCAGTGAAATCCATCTAGCATAACTATGTTTTAACTATACGATCCCTGTTAGATAAATAAATGTAAGACTCCAGACCTGCAGGAAAACTGAGGCTAGATACTGGTCCAGAAAGGTGTGGCTGGGAGCTGATCAGCAGGTAGTCACAGATGGTTGTTGGATGATGGTCTACAACCCACAGTCTGAGACTGTTGATCTCGGCTCCACAGCACAACAATTTGACTAACATAGAATACATTGGCCACACCTTCCTTATTTTGATTCTCTCCTTCCACTGGAGCAGATGGGGCTGGGCACGGTTTACCTTATATGGAGACACACACACAAGTCATTAATGATTCAATGATAATTAATATTTCTTTTTCATTTCAGTGTTCTGCAGAAGAGTAAACACCAGGTTTTGAGGACACTGATCTGAAAAACAGTCAAACAGAGTTTGAACAGAGACAGAGAAATGCTGACCTGCAGATTTTTCTCTGTTTAAAAAGACAAAGTCCTGTTGGTGGTCCACAGCATCACAGTCTTTGTTTAACAAGCAAATATTAGAGATTATTCCTGATGAAATGTTTCACTTGAATGTGTGAATGAAACGTATACATACATTTAGTCTTCTTGCTAATGAACTGCTTTAAATCTTTTGACCTGAAATTCACTTCAATATTTCTCATTCAGAACAGTTCTGTTCATGTTACTATGCTTTTATTTAATCTAAAACAAAGTGTGAAGCTTTTTACTGAAAAATGCAATGATATCTGAGTAGTAGTGGCAGATGTGGAGTCAGAATACCTGCAAGATGAGGTGAGAGGAAAACATTAAGTGTGTACAGTCATAACGATATAAATGCTCGGTGCATCATGGGAAATCCCACAGCAGTACATTAGCCTTAACTATAAGCTTTATCAAAGAGGACCATTTTAAACCAAACCTTAAATGTAGAGACAGACGTACATTTAGAAACCACAGTGATGTATTTAGATAATCTGATGTTGACTGAGCTCTTTAAGATGCGATGGTGTCTGACCATTAAGAGATTTTACATGGAGCCCAAGTAGAGAAGCACAGGCGAATCTCTTCTACTTCCTATCAGCAGTTATGCTGCAGTGTTTTGGATCATCTCTTTGAGACTGGGCATAATCCTCACATGCTAATAAGGATCATATGCAGTCTGAGCTGTGCCCGTCCTTCCCTTCTCTTCCACTGTGGTTTCTGGTGTGCTGCAAAGGACTGATCACAGGAAATCAACTGGAGAGGAAAACAGATCTTTTTAATGATCTGGTGAAGGCATCTGGTCAATCAGTCACTGTCACTACAAATATCACACAGTAGATGGTTTCAGAGTCACCTCTCTGGGAAACAGCAGTGTATTAAAATGGAAAAATGAGCACAAACCTTTGCGTACAAACTGTGTACTGACCTTGATTTAAATTTCTCTTATAAACACAAATTATTTTATGAAGTGACAGTTTCTTAAGTGAGTTTTATTGTGTACACTCACTGCATTGTTGCAAGTTGCTCTTGTGAAGCAATTTAGGACTTGTCTTTAAAAAGTTTGATGGAAATAAACTTCAGTTTTGAGGACATTGATCTGAAAAGCAGTCAAACACAGAGTTTGGACAGAGACAAGAGAAGTAATGCTGTCTGCAGGTTTTTCTCTGTTTAAAAGCTAAAGAATCCTATTTAATTGGTCCACAACATCACAGTCTTTGTTTAATAATATATAAATCTTCACAGATGATTTTTGATTAAATGTTTCACTTGAATGTGTGTAAACAGTATCCATACATTTGGTTCTTTAGCCAGTGAACTGCTTTAAATCACCTGCCAAAAATAGCTTAAACTCACTGGTGCTCCTCTCCATGGAAGTATTTAGTAAAAGGCAAAAGACTTATGCATTATGAAGAAAAACCATAACCAGCACTGAAAACACACATCTCTGAAAACATCAGATCTGTTTCTAAATAACTTAAAATGAATTAAGGTTATATAAATGGATGGCAACATTTCTGTATTGACAGAACTGTTATGAATGAGAAACACTGAAGTGAATTGAGGTGAATTGTACAGTTCACTGGCTCCACCTGACATTCAAGTGAAACATTTCATCAGGAATAATACATGCTTGATAAACAAGACTGTGATGCTGTGGACCACCAACAGGACTCTGGCTTTTAAACAGAAAAATCACGGAGTCCAATTTCTCTGTCTCCAACTCTGTTTGACTATTTTCAGATCAGTGTCCATCAAAACCTGGTATTTCACTCTTCCTTAGAGAACACTGAAATGAAAAAAGAAATAATAAATTATCATTTGAATCGTATGGCTTGTGTGTCTGTGTCTCCATATAAGGTAAAAACCTCTGTGCCTCAGCTCCCATCTGCTCCAAAGTGGATGAGAATCATGTAAGTTGAAGGGAAGGTGTGGTCTAAAAGTCAGCCTCTATAAAGAATAACTGGTTGTGCTATGTTGAATAAAGGAGATCAGCAGCCTCCAGACTGTGGTCTGAACCATCATCCAACGCTCCATCCAGACTACCTGCTGATCAGCTCCACCAGCCACACCTTTCTGGACGATATCCAGCTCTCAAAGCTACCAGGTCTAGTCTTTTAGCATTTATTTATCCCATGGGGGATCGTCCCAGTTAAACATAATTTTATGCAGATGATCACTGCAGCGGGTGTAACTCTTAACTCCAGGTTAGGAGATGTAGATTCAAAATGATGTGGCAATCACGGTCACATGAATAAATAGATATATAACCCTGGAAGCTGTAATGAGGACTGACCATTCTTTATTCTTTTTTTTCTCTGGCCCATTGGAAGATGTTTTGCTGCTGCTTCAAAGCTCCAACACAAGTGAGATCAAGCAAAGGTTTAAAGTCTGACTATATGCAGATGATGTTTTAATATATTCATCTAAATTAGACCTGTCATTTCACTCCTTTTAAAGATACTGAGTGACTTAACAAAACTGTCTAATTTTTACAATTGTATATATAGTAAATTATATAAATTCATGAGGTCTTGAGAAACTTTCTCTGAGCAGAGAATAACTTTTAATGTAACTGTTTCACCGAGACAAGGACATCGATATGGAACAAATTTCCACAAAAGCCTGGATTTCATTCAAGTGACAATGTTTCAAAGAAACTTGTGCTTCTACCCATATCAGCCAATCACAGCTGAAGATTAAGGACAAGATCAACCAGTTATATCAGATAGATTATGGTGAGGTATATGCGTACAATTGAAACCTTAGTTACATACAGATAATGTACAGGGGTCCAGGTTATGATACCCTTCAGTATCCTCTGTTTCTCAAATCTCTGGCTCTAGAAAATCAATAGGCTGCAGTTACAATCTGACAATAGTTCAGTCAAACTGAGGGGAATATATTTGTCTTCCATCCTAAGGAGTTCTGTTAAAACATGAATAATAATTTTAAGCATGTGAGTCAAACATATTTTACAGGCCTAATTTTGAGACCTGAACTGTTAAGTTCAAACTTCCAGTCAAAACCTGAGGACGGTGTGAAATCACTTTCCTGGATTCTGTCTGGTTTGACACAGAATGACCTGGTTCTTTCCTTGTGTAGTGAAACTTCAGGTTTTTAAATTGTGATTCTGGTTTTTTCCATATTTCAGGTCTTTGACTGTCGGCTCCATGACTGACTATTACAAGATTTGTTCCTTCTTTTCCTGTTACCCCTCTTTGTTCATGACTCCTTTGTTCTGAGATCTGGGACAAATATTAAATACTGTTGAATAGGAACTTGATATAAAAATGCACATTTCACTGGTCTCTGGTCCTTTAGATTTGTTTGCATAATGACAATAGAGGTTGATCACTGTTTCACAGAGGTTAGATAAGACATTCATTTTTGCAACATAGGCTCCCTAAAACTGGATCCTCTTCACAGTGAAAGTGTTCTGAGTTCAGCTCACTTCCAACATTCATATCTTGACCCAGCCCTCCCCAGTAGGTGAGTTCCTGTTGTCACAGGACCACAGGCGTGAAACAAAAACAGAAAATATGAACATACGAGGCTGTTGTTCAATTATTGGTGCTTAATCCAGTGGAACAGTGCTGTCAACCATGGATGTATCTGGCTTTTATTACTGAGGTGTTTCATTTTCACCATTTCTCTCACAGACACAAACTAAAACCCTGATCTTTACAGGCTGATCGGTTTAAATCCAATAGAATAATGTTGTTATGGATTAGAGAAACATTTGTGTCATATAGCTTCATTTCAGTCAACACACAGGAAAAGATGTAACACACCAGTGAAGTCAGTATGGGGCTGTGATGGTGACAGTAACCTGTCCAGGCTCTGTCACAGTCATGAACCGCGATGTCATTGCTACAGTGTTCATCCAGCCAGTCAATGTTCTATACTTAAAATCTTAATGTTTTCACCAAAACGATGCCACTATCGTTTCTAACATCAATTAAAACTTTGTTCTTAAAATATTGTTTTGATAAAATCTTTTTAAACCAAATATTACAAAGATTATTGATGATGTTCAGATTTGAATTTCTCCTCCTCCTCATCTCTCCTCCTTGCCTCCTCCTCTCTGTTCCAACATGTTTATTTGCATATGGAACAGGAGTCTGAGTCATGTTACTGTCAGGTACAAACAGGGTCAAAACACATTTAAACTGTGTTCAGATAAAACCAGGAGCCTCCGACAGCACAGCCGATCAGAGAATAACAGAGGTGACCAAGAACCTGATGGCTCACTTTGTCTCTGAGCTCTATGGTGTCCTTCCTCTACCTCATGTCTTGGTTTCCTCTGATATCATTGTCAGCTGTAGTCTTACACAGACAGGTGTGTGTCTCTTCATATCCCATATCCATGATCTAGAAATGGGAGGGAGCTGAGCTACATCTCAGAATCATAATAAAGGTCTGAATATTTTGTGTTGTCAAATGTTCAGTTTTCCACATTTTAGTGTAAAATTTGTAAAATTCTGTTTCCTTGTGGTTATGTGGTACTGAGTGTAGGCCCAGTAGAGGTTTTATTTAATAATGTAACATAAGGCTACCGTCTACTATACAGATGATGTTTTAAACATGTTGTCTAAATTAGACCTGTCATTCCCTCCTATGAAGATGGTGAATGATTTAAACAAGCTGTTTGGGTTAAACGTACTTCCACAGTCGTTTTCTACAACAAAAATGTTGTTTTGATAAAGAGTTCAAAATCTTTTTAACCAAATATTACCAAAGATTATTATTGATGTTGAGTTGGTTCTCCTCCTCCTCTCCACATCTCTCTCTCTAAATTATAGGTGAGGTATGGGAGGGCTCAGACAATAATAAAAACATGGTGTGGCCATGGTTCAGTTGATAAGGTTGTGAAGGGAGGGTGGGTTACTCTTTGATGTATGGCCATTAAGGAAATATCCCATGTTATGTTATCTGTGTTGCAGTCATGGCGTCTCACGGTGAGTCTACCTCAGCAGTTGGCTTCACTGAGTCCTTCTTCTTTACTGGGTGACCTCCTCTGTATGGGTCACGGCTCACCTCCATGACCTGTCTCCACCACAGGTAAAGAGTCACCCATCATTGTTGCCAGAGGGAGGTCATGGCGTCCATACTGGCTACAAAGATGTTCTGAATTTCATCAGCGACAGGTTGGAAAAAACGGTACAGGCGTTGTCAAGGAGTGTGTTGAAGGGATCTCCAATATAAATAACGCAACCGTCATCAGAATGGTATCATCCATTGTCAATGTGGTTTTGGCCTTTGTCCCTCAAAACCCTCTGAAGGGGCTGAGGAGGTTTGCTGGGTGAGATAAGACTGGACTCCACTCTCTCCTCCAGATCTCCAACCTGGCAACAGATGTGAGATAGTTTTCAACTTCCTTGACGTCTATTCTCAAGATGAGGTCCGCATCCTCAAGCCGCCTGGAAGAAGTTTGGCAGAGTTCCGTGAAAACAGTGGGTTGGTAAAACTGCTGAAAGACCAGACTCCAGGCTGTGAGATATTCTGCTTCTATGAGAACAGCAGTTCAGGCCAGTGGTATTAACCTCTACCAGCCTGGTGATCAGCAGCACGTCTCTCCAGTGGAAACCTCAACACGACCTGCTAAAGGGAAAGTTTAAATGTAACGTGGGGAATCGGTAAATATAACGTATATTTTTCAGCAGCTTGCTGTGGAGGATAGTACTCAACCAGCTCTACTGGAATCTGAGGCCAGTTTTGGCAACCATCAGGCAAGCTGAACAAACCAAGATGTTCAAGACCGTCTCCGAGGCTCAGATATCAGCTGTGAAGTTCTGCCTGGACAACTACAAGACATACATGAAGGATGACGTGGAGGATACTGCCAAAGTACTGAATCCTGACAACAAACAAGCCATCGCTGTTGAGGTGAAAAAGACTCTGGACAACAAGTACAACTGGTATAACTGGGTGGTGCTGGTGTACAACACAGACCAGGAGGAAAATTACATCCTGTATAATATGAGAAAGTTCCCTGTGGGTAAGATCATTGTGGCTGTGGACTACACTCTGAAAGCAAAGGAAGTAAATCATTATGTTAAGAAACTTGCCACCACATGCCTGCGTAATAAATATTGTACAGATGTGTTAAAGCTTAAACAAGGATGCAAATACCAGATTTCTAATGCTGTGGGGGATTCATATATAAGAGTGACAGACATTGTCAAAACCACACATATCAAATCTGGGACAGATGCTGGTGAAGCCCCAAAACCATATCATGAAATTTCCTGTTCTTACAGAAGAGGTTATAGTTCGATTTCAATGTACTTCTCCCCAACCTTACCCGTCTGTGACCCTGATCCCTGTCAGAACGGTGGAAAGTGTGAGAGGCTGCTGGACTCCAATGATCACCTGTGTAAGTGCCCAGATCGTTACTATGGAGACAGATGTGAAAATGATGCTAAAATCCGCAGGAGCCCAGTGGCCAAATTAGAACATCCTGTGCCTGATATCAGCACCCTGAAAATCATGCTGGACAAGATTCTCAAGAGACTGACATCTTCCAATCAGTAGCAGGATTCTGCAGGAAAGACAACATGATGCAAACTCAGACACTGAGGAGAGAAT
The DNA here is from genome assembly GCA_033238685.1 of Lates japonicus. Taxonomy (NCBI): domain Eukaryota; kingdom Metazoa; phylum Chordata; class Actinopteri; family Centropomidae; genus Lates; species Lates japonicus. Next base: position 794,368 of record BRZM01000133.1, read on the forward strand.
CAACAAGACAGATGTGGAGTCACAGAAAGTTTAGAATCATCTGAAAACAACTAAACAACTAACTCAATACATCAGTTATCAATCACACATCCAGGACAGTTTGATCTGTTCTTTAACTTCATTCAACCAGAACCAAAAACCTTTAGACTGGACTGACCCATCATCATCATCATCATCATAATCTCTATGTGCTTCACTTCTTTGCTCTTGTCTGTGATTGTAAAAGAAGCAGATGTCATGTTATTAAAAATCATCTCCAGCTTCATTCTGAGAGTTTTCATTGTTTCTGTTTGACTCTGAAGATAAAGTGAAGTTTGATTCCAACACATGAAAACAGGAAAAACTCTGACTCTTGTCATTAAAATGAGGAAGTTTTGTAATGAGTCACCCTGTCAGTTTTCAGCTCAGTGTTGTTGACTCACTCATGTTCTCATTCATTTGGAAATAAAAGAGGAACATTCAGATGGTGGTTTTAATGGATCAGATTTTGATAAATATTAATAAAATGTTGAAGATAGATGAACTGAATCACTGTGTAGCTCATAATGATTCCCCCTGGTCTTTGATTCCTCACTTCCTGTCTGATCCATGGTGTATTAAGAATCTCTCTTCCTGTGATTTTACATCAAGACATCAGCAGCTCTAATTCATCTCAGTTCAGAAGAGAAAGTCCAGTTTACTGGTTGAGTTCAAGGTTTTAATGGTCAGAGACCTTGTGTTTAAGAGGACACAGCTCACAGGAGGAGGAGGTGTTTTTATATTTTCTTTTTAAGCAGGGAGAGTCAGGTGTCCGGTTCCGGTGTCTGTTGGTAATGTGAGCAGGGACTGGAGGAGGTCGGACAGCAGGGGGAGCTGTGTGGATACGGTGTGACAGGTTTTGTTGTGGCTGCAGAGGAAGAAGAGAGTTCAGGTAGGCACGTGTGAGAGATGTAAACAGTCTGACACGTCTGAAAGACAGAGCGACATGTTCAGGTAAAGTCCGTTTCTTGTAGACCAGATCCTGCAGCAGCTCCTTCTGAAGAGGCGGACAGACTCGCTGGTTCGGCGCAGACCACTCGGTCACCTGCAGAGGAGAATGGATCCATTTCACCCGTCGCCACAGAGCTGTTTCCCCGCTGGATTACTCGGTCAGGACCCGCAGTGGCAGCTGGAGGTGGGTCGGCTGGAGCGGAACTTTTTATAATTTTAACTATTTATTACTTAAACTGTTCATAACTCAAATTTTTTATAAAAATTTTTTCCATGTGCACAGGAATGAACTTGATCAGCAGGTTCTGAATGGGTTAAACACAGAGAGACTCAGTAAACCAGCTCTGAAGGACTTGGCTCCATCTACTGGACATTCTTAGAATAACCATCAGTTTCTAAAAATGGTCTTCATATTCCAGGTTGTATTTAGCTGTCAAGTTACAGGCTGATCTAGGATCTGGGGAGTTTAGAGGCCAGGTCAACACCTCGGGCTCTTTGTCATGTTCCGGGAGACATTTCTGAGCAGTTTATGTGGTGGGTGGTGTGGTGGTGTGGGAGCATTGTCCTGGGGTTCGGGTTAGGGGAGGACTAAAGCACAGAGAGCTCTGATTTATATTTCTGTTATTCTAATGCATGGGTCGGGAACCTTTTTGACTCAGAGAGCCATGAAAGCGAAATATTTGGAAATTTATTTCAGTGAGAGCCATATAATATATTTTAAGACTGAATTCAACTAAATGTGAGTATAATAAGCCTCTGAATTTATTCTTTTAAATAATGTTGTTATAATACTCACCATTAATGCGACTTCTGGTGCTGCATGGATTTGCTGATGGCTTTGTAGTCTGGTTGGTACTTGGTGAGGTTAAGCTTCATGCAAGCGTTGAGGCTTTCATCCGTTAAACGTGATCGTAGGTTGGACTTGATGTTTTTAAGATGTGAGAATGACTGCTCACATGCATACGTAGATCCAAACATGGTCAATACAGCAATACTCACACGCTGCAGTGTGTGGTATGTGACAGGAAGCGTGTTCCAAGTTTTGATAATCAGCTGGTCTTCGGGTTGAAGTTTTTTCATTTCTGTCCACATGTGCTTGCTCGCCAACTCCGCTTTCTGTCGTGCGATTCTTTCCAAATCTTCATTCAGTGACTTGAACTTATTCACCCACATGTCTGAGGCCTTCAGGTCAGCCACTTCTGCTTCAAAATCTCTGACGGAGACACCAGGAATGTAACTCAGGTCGGCTGTGTTCAGTGAACACTCGTTTGGATGGGTGATGAACTTAAAAAGACGAGTGTGCTCACGAAATTCTCCAAAGCGTGCTTTGAACGACTGTAGGAGACTGGATGTGAAGCCAGCTAGCTGGTGGAGATCAAAGTTTTGAGTGGGCTCACTTGCTGTGCATGCATCTTTAAATTGTCTCAGTTTTTCAAAATGTAGTAAACGACCTGTTTCAAGATCCATGATAAAGAGCTCCAGCTTGTTTTCAAAAGCAAACACGGCTTGTTGAAGGGATAACACTGTATTTCCAATGCCTTGCATTTTCACGTTGAGCTGGTTCAGATGTTCAGTCATATCCACGAGATAGTAAAACTTGAGGAGCCACTCAGTTTCGGCTAGCTCAGGATGCTCGATGCCTTTCATTTCCAGGAAAGTCCGGATTTCGTTCAGGCAAGCCGCAAAACGGCTAAGCACCTTCCCTCTTGACAACCAACGCACATTGCTGTGCAAAAGCAGACCGTGATAGTTATTTCCAACTTCATCCAGCAGTGTTTTAAACTGGCGATCATTTAAGGCTCGGGCAACAATAAAGTTGATCACACGAATGACCAGCGACATCACTTCGCCAAGCTGCCCGTCACACATCTGAGCACAAAGTGCCTCCTGGTGTAGAATGCAATGGAAACTTAGGATGGGTCTATTTTCATGTTCACAGAGATTTTGCTCTTGAGCGAACTCCATGAAAGACTTGAATAAATCCTCACCTCTTGTTGACCCTTTTATTGGCAGAACAGCAAGACTTTCTTCGCGCAGTGTGTCACCAGCAGCATATCTTGCAATCACACTGAACTGCGACAAATGGCTTACGTCTGTTGACTCATCCAAAGCCAGGGAAAAGAACGGCGCTGCATTTATGTCCTTCACTTGCGTTTCTTCCGCTTGGTTTGCCATCATGATGGTACGATCATGAACAGTTCTTGCCGACAGAGGCATGTTTTGTATCCGTTTGATTATCTTGTCTTTGTTCGGAAGATCATCAAAAAGTTCATTGGCTACATCCAGCATGAACGTTTTAGCATACTCGCCATCTGTGAATGGTTTTCCGTTCCTCACTATTGCTAAAGATCCAGCAAAGCTAGCGGAATTACAGTCACCTTGCCGGGTCCATATGCAGAGTTGCTGCTGGCTAGCTTGCACCCTGCTCAGTAGCTCTTGGCACGCTTTCTTTCTGCTGTCTCCCGCAGGGTATTTTGATGCAAAGGTAGCATGGCGTGTGTCGAAGTGCCGCTTTACATTTGACCGTTTCATCGATGCAATTTTGTCATTGCAAATCAGACACACCGCAGAACCTGCTCTCTCCACAAAGGCGAATTCTTCGGTCCATTCGTCCTGAAATGTACGATACTCCTCATCTTTTTTTCTTTTCGCCATCTTCTTCGTCGAAGGGTTAGCTTTGAGCTAATGACCGAGCAGACTGATTCAAAAGGGGGCATTTACCTGTTTACCCAGCAACGGCCAATGTAGGCTATTATCATCCAATTAAAATAATGGACAATTGCTCCTGCAGCCAACTGCAGCCCTGAACAGGACACGAGCAGTGGAAAATCGATGGATGGATTAAAACAAGTGAGAATATTTTATGTTTTATCTGCGAGCCAGATGCAATCATCAAAAGAGCCACACCTGGCTCACGAGCCATACGTTCCCGACCCCTGTTCTAATGTCTCCGTTTTAAATGGTCTTTGTCTTCTATATAAAATATTTACTGATTCATTTATGTGATGAAGAAAGATGGACACATTAAAGAAGAAATAACAAACAGGAAATCTGTAGTGGAGGAGAAGAAATGATGCCACCTGATGGCTGTGAAAATGATTGCCTGATTATTTGTTCCAGTATGATATCATTCTCCTGAGTATTATTCCTCCTACAGACGCTGGCTCTTTTCTCTCTCTTCTTTTTTTGAGCTCTTTGATTTGTATTGAAGGAATCGGAAGGATTTTTCAGCCTGAATTTCTTTTTGTGTGGGTTTGGTTTGAGTTGAGTCTTGATTTTTTTCAGTAAATCCATTAACAATGAACTTCATGTTGCATTAAACTGAAGGATCATCTTCAGTTTCCAGTAAGTCAGATCAGGTAAAATCTGAAATACAGTCTACCAAATGTGTTGTTGACAGCATCAAAATCCAAAAACTAATTTAACTGTCTTCCACATTATGCATATTAGCAGAGAAATCAACATGGCAGACTCCAGGTGTTTTTGTCAAGCACATTGAGCTGGACTGTGTGAAGACAACAAATTTGCAAAAACACAGTTTTCTCAGGTGCTCGGCATGTCGCGTCATGTCACTCTGGGCAGAGGCTGGTGTTGTGAAACCTTGTGCATGTGTAAGTATTAGGGACGGGGCCGATTATCGGCGCAGATATTCGGCATTTTGACGCATATCGGCATTTTTTTTAATCCGACGGCCGATAAGAGATCAATTTAAAACTGGTTATTTTGGCTCTGATGCAGCCGAGCCTCTCTGTCTGCAGTCACTACTCTGTCTCCAGCATTGTCCCGCCCACAGCACCATCTGATTGGTTACACACAGAGCAGGTAACAGCCAATCAACAGTGAAAGCTGTGCATGCACAGTGCTCACACACACTGAACAACTCTGCTTTTTGCACCACAATCTGGTGCTGCTCAATTGGGACTACTAATTGAGATTCACATTTCTGTGCAAATGTTATTTAACTTTGTTTTATTTACTTTATAAAACTTCAGGAAGCTATTTATTTATTTATTTAAAATTTCAGTTAACTTTATAAGAGATGCTGCTGAGCCTGGGAGCTCCCTGCACTTTTTGTTTTTGTTTGAACTTACAACAAAGATAAGTGAAAGCTAAAATAACATTTCAGTTACATTGAAATTTTGGAAAACTTTATTTACTGTAGAAAACTTGAGGGAGCTATTTATTTGTTTCAGTTTTCATTTAACTTTATAAGACATGCTGCTGAGCCTGGGAGCTCCCTGCACTTTTTGTTAGAATTTTAAAACAAAGACGTCTATTGTCTAATATAAAAAAAAACTTTAACATGTTGCAAATCTGAAAAGCTGTTTAATAAACATATGCTTAAAGGCATTTAAACAAGTGTCGGAGTTTGTATTATTCAAACTTTTGACGCCAATATTTTCACTTTTACTGCAAATGAATATCGGCTCCAAATATCGGTTATCGGCCTACTTGACTACTAATAATCGGCATCGGTATCGGCCCTTTTTTAGTAAATGCATTAACAATGAACTTCATGTTGCATTAAACTGAAGGATCATCTTCAGTTTCCAGTAAGTCAGATCAGGTAAAATCTGAAATACAGTCTACCTGAAAATAACATATCGGTCTATCTCTAGTAAGTATAACCTTTGGGGAAAAAAGTGTTTTAAACTGTAATTCTGGGACAAATTCACTAAACTGCTGAAGTGGTTTTATGTGTTTTGACACTTTAATTCTACACATGTAGGTTTTATGTCCTGGTGACCATTGAAAGTGAAGTTCTGACTCTCTCCCTGTTCATCTAGAGAGAAGCCTGGTGTCATTATCCTGAAGTAACTGCCTGGAGGTGTTGCCAAGATGGCTGCTGAGTGGTGCGACTTGCCTATAATATACTACTACTATTACTGCTACTACCACTGTAATACTACCAATAGAAAAACAGTTTGTGTGCTTGTTTTATTATCTGCTCCAGTCTGACTGGAACTGTCAGACATTTGTTTATTCGTCCTCTGTCCTCGTATGACCGGATCACATGACATAGAGGTGGCGTCCAAATGTTGTTTTCGAGACTTGGGCCTTTGATGCTGATTTTTGTTGCCATTGCCTGATTTATGAAGGTCAGCAACCTTTTGTCTTATTTCATTTGTGTGTCTGATCTTCCTCACATTGATGGAGGACTGAGGATATTTGGTCTGTTTGTGTCAAGCAGACATCGATGACCACTGAAATCCTAAAGACTCAGGTGTCCTTAAAAACAAGTAAAATGTGAACATACATAAAAAATGTGTGTGTGTTTGGTCTCCAACAGTGTTTATGTGGGTGGTACATGTCAAAGATCCAGATGGATGAAGGAGCCAAGGTTTCCCAGCACAACATTGGACTGGAACCAAATGATCAGTGTTATTCACCTCACATGTCAGTGGTTTAAAGTTGTGGCTGATCAGTGCGTATATGTCGTCACCAGCTTATCTGGCCTGTAATGACCATAAAGTTACATCTAATTCAGTGTAATTTACAGTCAAGCAAACAGAAACATTGACCACTGTGTTTGAAGAAGGCCCTCTGTTTTGTATTAACAGAGTCCAAGGTCTTCCAAAATGGTTCAGTCCAAGATTTGAGACAAACACCATGTGTATAAAGAACGTCAGCCTCAAACAGCAGACTGCAGACGACGCAGCAGACTGTAAGTTGGTGTTTTTTTCCTCTGAGATGTCATTGAATTTCAGAGATTAACTAACACTAATAGCTAATAGATGCGCGGATACAAATTTAACCCAAATTATTTACTCAAAGAAACAGAATTCATCATCTTGGATAGATTTAACAGTAGAGGATACTGTAGTTATTTTACTATTGTATAAAGCTAATGTGGTGTAACACTCAACATTAAATATTTGCATTCCTAGAGTGATGCATTTGATTTACTTTAGTTTCTAAATATGTAACCTGATGTAATTAAAAAACTAATGATAACACAGATGTTTCCAGATTTCAGAGATCATTGAACAGTGTCAGAAGGAGGTTGTTTGATTCCAGTAGTCACTGTTTCTTTAATCCATGATCGCAACCAGTTTGAACCCAAACCACCATCAGCATCTCACTGTAACAAAGCCCAATAATATGAGCAGACATACATCAGTTTGGTGTTGTGTTTCCTGCTTTTACTGATGTATGATGCACCATCGCCTCTCTCTGTGTGTTTCAGCAAACAGAACCTGCTCATCTATTCAAATACTGTTCCACTGTCAGAGTTTCTAGTGTCCTTTCGTACTGGATGTTCTTTATCAGACTGAATGTGACTGTGGATACAGGTCTGTTCCATCGGGACTCACTCTGTGTTAAGTCTATTTTGATTCAACAGAACTTCTTCTGTCCTGTGTGATGGACGGTGAGACAGGCGTTGTATGTGGTGACAAGTTGGTCCAGGATCAACATGTGACACCATATCCATGACATTAGTGTTTAATCAGGAGCTTTTAGACAAATCTGCAGGTTTCCCAGTGTCGTGATGGGGTCGGCGGGTCCTCAGCAAGCCACCATATACTGGATAGTCCTACCCTCTGATATGAGCCACAGCAGTGCACCAGCTGCAGGTGTGCAGGACCTTTGTCTTTGGTCTGCAGCTCTAGCTCTGAGCTGCTGTCTGGTCTCTGGAGTGCATGACCATGGCAACTCTGGTCACCAGTGATGATTCCTGACATGAAGGGTGGGTCGTCCTGGGCCCGTTGATGGAGATCATCTGAAACAGAGACACTGTGCTGTGTTAGGGCCTGACTTTTCTGATTATACAGATTACTGATTACCTGATCACCTCACCAGTAACAGACAGAGATATCATGTTTTCAGGATGTCTGTCTGTCCTGTTCTCATGGACAGCAAAATATCTCAGTAACATCTTGAGAATTTCTTATAATTTGACACAAGCGTTCACTTGGTCTCAGAGATGAGCAGTTAGATTTTAGTCCAAAAGGTGGAAGGTCACGCTTAATGTACGGTGCATGACTAATTTCTGCCAGGAGCTAAGAGTTAAAATGATGAAGTGATGACATTTCTATCCAAAAGGTCAAAGGTTAGCTTCAGTGTGACATCACAACTGCTTTCTGTCCATTATTCAACACCATACCTCAGGAACAGAAGGAGACTGTGACCACCATGTTTCCTGAAACTTGACTGGTTTATGGGCGTACCACCACCAGGCCTGATTCTGATTCTCTTGTCTGTTGAACTAGTGCAGGTTCAGACTCTCTGTCAACATTAGTGTGTGTATACTCAGTGTATAAAGAGAAGGAGGTAAACCACTGTCTCGGCTACAATTCATCTGCTGTCTACTATGCGTGGTGTTTCTAACTGGTAAGAACGAGAGTGGTTCAGACCTTTGAACAAGAGTCTCTTTGTGGTTTAGTCTGTTCAGATAAAGCAGTCATCTTCCTGTCATTTCTCCATATAAGGTAAACCTCTGTGCCTCCAGCTCCACCTGCTCCAAAGTGGATGAGAATCATGTGGTTGAAGGGGAAAGTGTGGTCAGTCAGCCTCTATAAGAATAACTGAAAAAGTTTGTGTGTGGAGCTCAGAGATCAACAGCCTCAGACTGTGGTCACAGACCATCATCAACAACCATCAGACTACCTGCTGATCAGCTCCACCAGCCACCTTTCTGGACCCAGTATCCAGCTCTCCAAACTTCTCTTCCCAGGTCTGAGTCACAACATTTATCTAACAGGGATCGTACAGTTAAACATGGTACACTTACAGATAATGTACAGAGGTCCAGGTTTATAGTACCTTCAGTATCCTCTGTTTTTTTTCAAATCTGCTCTAGAAAAGTCAATAGGCTGCAGTACAATCTGTTAATGGTTCAGTCAAACTGAGAATATATTTGTCTTCCATCTACGGCTTATTAGGAGCTGTGAATAATAATTTTAAACATGTGAAGTCAAACATAATATTTACAGGCTAATTTTTGGAGCCTGAACATTAAAGGAATTCAAACTCACAATCAAAACCTGAAACCCAGTGCTGAAATCACTTTCCTGGATTGCAATAGTTTGACACAGAATGACCTCATTGTTTCCTTGTGTAGTGGAAACTTCAGGTTTTAAATTGTGATTCTAGTTTTCCATGACTGAGTCTGACCCCAGCAAACATGACTGACCTGAGTTTGCTTCTTCTTTACTATTTGCCCCTCTGTTCAGCAGCTCCTTTGTTTCTGGATCTGGGAAATATTAAATACTGTTGAATAGAACTTGATATAAAAATGCTGCATTTCACTGGTCTCTGGTGTACAAGGTTTGTTTGCATAAGACAGAAACTAAAACCTGATCTTTGTTTGATCATTTAAAATCAATAGAATATTAATGTTGGTTATGGATTAAGAGAAACATTTGTCATCACCTGCTTCGTTCAGTCAGCTTACAGAGAAAGATGTAACACACCAGTGAGAATCAGTATAATGAGAGCTGTGATATTATTAACCACATCCGGGCTCTGTCCACAGTCATTAACTGTGTCGTTACTTCACAGTGTTCGTAATGATGTGGCTTCCCATATTTAAAATGTTTTTCTCACAAAACATTTTCCCACTATCGTTTCTACAACACATCAATTAAACTTTGTTCTGAAAATATTGTTTTGATAAAGTTCAAAATCTTTTTAAACCAAATATTACCAAGATTATTGATGATATTCAGGATGATTCTCCTCCCTCTCCCCATCTCTCTCTCTCTAAATTATAGGTGAGGTATGGGAAGGCTCAGACAATAAAAACATGAGTGGCCATGGTTTCAGTTGATAAAGGGACAAATGTTCCTGCAGGTCTGTGATGGATATGAACTCTGGTCTCTAGTATGAAGGTCAGACGGCCACATCCATCAAGGGACATGATGTAAATCTTCTTAATGAACTGTCCAATATAGGCTTCATTAACCCAAGATACTGAGCTGGTTTTGTATTTGATTTCACAAATTTGTCCTGGACAGAATCACAGTCTGTGCACCCATCAGTCCGTCAGTTTGAATAAGGAGAAAACTTCTAGAAAACAGCAGGTTGTAGAAGGGAGGGTGAGTTGCTCTTCAATGTATAACGTGGAGAAAATATCCCATGTTATGTATCTGTGTTTGCAGTCATGCGTCTCCACGGTGGTCTACTCCATGCTGTTGGCTTCACGGTCCTTCTTTTACTGGACAACCTCCTCTCTGCTCGGTCCATGACCACCTCCACCGACCTCTCAGCCCTCGACAGGTTCAAGAGAATCCTGCCTGAAGACACCAAGACAAAACAGAAAGTCCTAAATGTTGGAGCTCTCTAAGTGTAATGAAGATGTGGTGGATTACTGATGGAACTGACAATCAACAGGTGTGTTGAAGGGGATCTCTGGCTTTGCCAACTTGGCGCCTGGCGTGAACTGGTCTCTTGATCATTGTCTTGGTCTTGGTTTTTTTATCCCTCAGCGTGACCCACTGAATGAAAGGGTTTGCTGGGGGTGAACGGGAAACGGACCTTCTTTTCCATCAGATCTCAACCTGGCAACAGATGTAGAATGGTTCCAGCTACATGGCGTCTATTCTCAAAGGCAGTCCGCATCCTCAGCATACCGGAAGAAGTTGAGTTCCACGTGAAACAGTGGTTGGTAAAAGCTGCTGAAGACCAGACTCCATTTGGCGAGATTCATAACTACTATGAGAACACAGCAGTTGAGGCCGGTGTGGCCCAGCGCCTCTACATTACCTGACGGTCGGCAACACGTCTCCGGTGGAAACCTCAGCGACCTGCTGGGGAAGAAGTTTAAATGTAGCATTAGAAGTCGGTAAATATAACATATATTTTGGCAACGCTGTGGAGGGATGGTACTCAACCAGCTCTACTGGGGATCTGATTGGTTTTAACCCATCGGGCGAAACTGAACAGGCAGATGTTCAAGACTGTACCAGGCTCAGATGTCGGGCTGTGAAGTTCTGCCTGGACAACTATAAAATACATGAAAGGATGATATGTGGAGGATATCGCCAAAGTACAGAATCCTGACAACAAACAAGCCGTCGCTGATCAGGTGAAAAAGGCTCTGGACAAGAAGTACAACTGGTATAACTGGGTGGTGCTGGTGCACAAAACAGGCCCCACAAAAAGTCACACCTTTTATAATATGGAGAATATCCCTGTTGGTAAAATCACTGTGGCTGTGGGCTACACTCAGAAAGCTAACATAGAAAAAAAAGAAGAAGTAATAAAAGAGTTGAGTTCTTGTTACAAGCAACCACAAACAAAACAAATGGGCAAGGTGGTAGGCGAGACATCATGTGATGATATCACACGGCAGGAGATACCACGGTGCAGTCGAAAGGTTTCTGGTGTTTTTGTGAGAGAGTTAATTAAAGTGATGCATGCCAGCTTTAAAGGAGAAACAAAGACAATTGCCAAAGTCCCAGTCGCCCTGCAGATTTCCCCTTGTTTTACAGGCAGCTCTCCAATAAAACAAAATGGCGAGCTCCACATCTATTACTCCAGAACCTTACCCCTCTGCACTCCTAATCCCTGTAAGAACAAAGGAAAGTGTGAGAGGCTGCTGGACTCCAATGAATGGCTGTGTAACTGCCCAGATGGTTTCTATGGAGACAAATGTGAAAAAATATTCAAAATCAGCAAGACTCCAGTGGCTGATAAACTCCAGTCTGTGCCTGACATCAGCACCATTGACAACAAACTGAATAAGATGGAGTCCAGACTGGACACGATGGAGTCCAAACTGGACAAGACTATCAAAGTGCAAAATCCCCGTCAGAGGAAGAATTCTGCACCAAATTGATACAAACTCAAAAAACAACCACCCATCCAGTGATTGAGCACCTGACAACAGCACTAAACAGTCCAAATATTATCTCCTGACAACCTGCAAATGAAGATGAAAGCAACTGAACATCTTAGCTGAAAATCTGAGACTCAAGTCCTGAAGTTTCTTTTTAACCTTGTGAGCACACGTTACATTTCTTGTACAAAGATCCAGATGTTGTGAACAGAATTTGTTTAACAAAATCCAAATCTAGCTTACAAAAATTCATGTTTTCAAAACAACATGTTTTGTATGAACACGATCTACGTTGTGCACAACGATCTCATGCAAACATCCTTTATAAAATCAATTTAAACTACAACAAGTGATTATCTTGCATCCATATGTTGTGAGTTGTTTTGAGAATCTTTATCTCAAAGATAAATCTTTGCAGCTGCAACACAACAACATGAGGAATGATGTGCTGTGTGTTCACACAGTTCAGCCAAAGGAAGAACTTATTACTCAGTGTGGTGATGATGTTAGATTGTTTACATGTTTCACCCTCAAGAGTTTAAAAAAGAAGTAAAAAGGATCAGCTCTGACTTTACAAAACATCAAAATACTAAACTAGAATTGTTACAAACCTTAAAATAACCTGTCCTCATTGGATAAATAACACATGTATACAAGATAATCACTTTCTCACAAAATTCAAATGGATTTTTTTCTTCTGGGATGAGCAGACTCTAACTTTTTAACTCAGCTAGGAAAGTTAGAGTTTGTGTGGTCGTCGTGTGGTCGTTTTCATTGTTTCTGTTTGACTCTTCCTGTGATTTTTTATCAAGATACTTTTCTGTTAAACTTGAGGATGTTATTATCTCTGACCTCTGTCTCAAGAATTCTACATATAGTCTTAAGTGCTAAAGTTGAGGGCAACCGGACTTCTTTTTTTTTTAGTTTGAAGACATTTCACCTCTCATCCAAAAGGCTTCTTCAGTTCTGAGGAACTTCAAACTAAATGTAGAAACATCTTCAAACTAAGAAAAAAAGAAGTCCAGTTGCCCTCAACTTTAGCATTTAAGACTACCATGACCTGGATGACTGAGAACCTTCACAGACAAATCCTACATATAATTAACATATGTTTTTAATGAAACCTTAAATGAAAACCAGGGGCCAGATATGTTATTGGAAGCTAATGTTTGTTGAACCTCTGGACTCTAATGTTGTTTTGAATTCAGCAGAGAGAATCATGAGGTCTCTGTCACAGAGAGTCTGTATATTGGACAATTTAATCAGAATCAGAATCCTTTATTAATCCCTTGCAGGAAATTGTTGGATTGCAGTGCTCCATTTCACAGTACAGATAAATAAAGGGGAAAGTAACATAATGAAGATACAAATAAAATAAAATAGTAATGAAACCTGATCCACATAATAATAATAATAATAATAATAAATAATAATAATAATAATAATAATAATAAATGAAAAGGTAGAAATACAAAAATAGAAAATCAAGAAGAAAATAAAGAAATATATCCCTTCAAAATGGACACTATATACATTGTTAATATTTACAGACATTTACATTGTTAACATTAAATTGTTCAGATAAAAATTATATACAGAGTGGGAGGATATTTTGTGTATTGCACATATAACAAGAGAACAGCTCCCTAAGATGGGCTGCATCTTAGAGGGAGGAGTTAAACAGGTTGATAGCCACCGGCAGGAATGGTTTCCTGTGGCGCTCAGTGGTGCATCGTGGGGGGATGAGTCCTTGACTGAATGTGCTTCTTCTGCTAACCAGTACGTCATAGAGAAGGTGTGAAGAGTTGTCCAATACAGTCCTAATCTTAGACAACATTCTCCTCTCTGACACTGCTGTCAGAGAGTCCAGCTCCCCTCCCACAACATGGCTTTGTGGATTAGCTTATTCAGTCTGTTAGCATCCTTCACTTTCAGTCTGCTGCCCCAGCACACGGTGTTTTTAGTCCAGTCCAGTTTATTGTCCAAGTACACCCCTAAGTACTTGTAATCCTCAACCATATCCACACTGACCCCACCGATGGAAACTGGAGCCCTAGTTCTCCTCATGTCCACCACCAGTTCCTTGGTCTTTGCCGTGTTGAGCTGCAGATGGTTCTGCTCACACCAAGTGACAAAGTTGTCCACCACAGCCCTGTACTCAGTGTCAGTCTCAGTTTAACAACAGTGTCTGTCCAGGAACACTGTGGACGACACTGTCACATGATTCAATGTGGACACTTATTGCACAATGACCTGTTTCAGTTATTTATCAGTCTTTCATTTTGTTCGTGTGTGTGGACACAGATGATTTTCAGTTAAAACCTCAGTGAAGTCAGAGAAATTAGACCCAGAATAATCACTGCGGAGAACTCTGGCTCCACCTGGTGGACAGCTGTAGAAGGACGTCTCAAAATATCTGTGGATAGAGACTCACTGCTCTTTTACAATATATATATAATAATATAATTATTATTCTCTAATTATGTATATTGTATAATTATGTATATATTTTCACTGAACTGTTTTGTTGCAGGTTCTGAATGGGTTAAACACAGAAAGATGAAAGTTAACAGAGTCAGTAAACCAGCTCTGAAGGACTTGGCTCCATCTACTGGACATTCTTAGAATAACCACCAGTTTCTAAAAATGGTCTTCATATTCCAGGTTGTATTTAGCTGTCAAGTTACAGGCTGATCTGGGATCTGGGGAGTTTAGAGGCCAGGTCAACACCTCGGGCTCTTTGTCATGTTCCGGGAGACATTTCTGAGCAGTTTATGTGGTGGGTGGTGTGGTGGTGTGGGAGCATTGTCCTGGGGTTCGGGTTAGGGGAGGACCCTGACACTGGGGAGTGTTGTTGCCATGGGGGTGTGCTTGGTCTACAACAATGTTTAGGTGGGTTGTATGTGTCAAAGTGGTACAAAAGATATGAATGATATATCTTATATCCCTGAAATTCGTATATTCAGCACAAATTATGTGACTGGTTTTGTGAATATGAAAAATATGTTACGGGAAAAATGTTTAAGGTAAGGTAACCTCTCTGACAAATCACTAATTTAATTGTACGAATTAAATTAAATGTATAAATATTAACTCATATTTGAAGTTTGTTGTTTAGATTCTCTCATTTATTTTGGACACTGTTCACACTGATTTTTTTTCATTGTTATTCACTGATTGTGATCATTTCTTTACTCAGCTTCAGTTTAGTATCAAACTTTGTTAGATTTTATGTTTTCAGCTGTGTTTTTTACACTCAACACCATTACTGCAGCATCACTTCTGTTTCTTACAGTGAACCACAGAAGCAGAAGTTAGGCTGCAGGTTATCATGTCTCCAAAGCTCAACATCTCCTTTTTCTGGCCTTATCTACAGTGTGAGCTGTTCCTTCTCTCTCTCTCTCTTTTTGACAATAATGTTGATTCACAATGACAGATTCTTAAGTTGAAAAGGACAATGTTGAGGTCATGTCATCTAAAGAGACAAATTTGGTCTAACAACTATGATTCACAGTACGTTTAGTGACGTCTCACCTGTTTCCAGCGCTGGGGTCTTGGTCGACACCTTGCCTCTCCCTGTGTCAGTTCCTGTGGCAGCTGGCCTGGCCGATGTCTCACCTGTTTCAGTATCTGGGGTCCCAGTCAAAGTCCTGTCTGTTCCTGAGTTTACTGTCCAGGCCGATGTCTCGTCTGTTCTTGTGTCAGGGTTTCCAGCTGATATCTCATCAGTGTTTGAGGTTGCGTCTCAGTTGGCTGACACAGAGTCTGCTCCTGGTTCCCAGTCAGCAGTCTGGCCCACTCCAGTTCTCTTTCCCCTTTCATTGGTCTGGTCGACCCCAGATCCAGCTCTCCCACTGGTGGTCCAACTAACTCCATCTCCTCTCGTGGGTCCAGCTGACACCAGCTCCATTTCTCCCATCGGTGGCCCGGCCAACACATGCTCCAGTTCCTCAGTTGAAGCCTCAGCCGACTCCTGTCCCTCCTCTCCTGTCGATGGCTCAGAGACTCCTGCTCCGTCTCCAGATGGGACCCAGTGTTGCCCTCCTATTCGGCCTCCAGAGGGGAATGGTTGTCTCATTTACACTGCTGTATTTGTATGTTTATTTGAGAAAAGAATCTTAGTAGTTCTTCCACCACTGATCTTGCTGAGGACCGGGGGGATAGGGGATGGAGTGGTTGCCTTCAGTGATGGTGTTTCAGGGCCAAGGAGCGGTGCAATGCGCACTGCAGCCTTTTTCTTGATGGAACTAAGATATTATAAAGGTGAAACTTGTGTTAACAGGAGCAACAAAACTATGAAGGAGAGGAAGAAATTTTGTAAATCATATAACAATATGATGCAGGTGGTTCCGAAACGAGTCCAGACACACAGCCAGAGTCATAAAGAAATATCTTCAGAGACCAGAAGAACTAGGAGTCCTGCAGGACATGGTCTGGCCATGGTCAAGTTAGGCTGTAGGTTTCTGTTGTTTCAGTCAAAGCTTTTGCTCGTTCAGTGATTGTTCTTGTTATTTTATTGATGGATTTTGTGTTTTCAGCTGTGGTTTTTACAGTCAACATCATAACTGCAGCATCACTTCTGTTTCTTACAGTGAACCACAGAAGCAGAAGTTGGGCTGCTGGTTATCATGTCTCCAAACCTCAGCATCTCCTCTTTCTGGCTTTATCTAGAGTGTGAGCTGTTTCTTCTCTCTCTCTCTTTTTTTGACAATAATGTTGATTCACAATGACAGATTCTTAAGTGGAAAAGGACAATGTTTGGAGTAATTCAGTAATGTAATTTGGCGCCTCACCCCGTAAGGTCTAAAGAGACAAATTTCGTCTAAATATGTTTGTACTTGGTCTGGGCTCAAATATCTTTATGGAAATATTTCTCTTGGTGTAGTTTATTCTCTCATCAACAGACAACAGATCACAAGACCAAAGGTCTTTTTCACAAATTATAGATAAATGAAACACCTACATATATTTATACACACACATTTTCTAATCTCCAAAAGGTTAGAATACATCCTCTAAGCAGAGCTACTTCTTTACGCAACAATGACACAGTATTTGAAAGTGACAAGACGAGATGAGACGAGCCGGGGTTGGCTGGTTAGCATGCTAACTTCAGGAGGAGAAAAGAAGTGACAGAATTGGAGCATTTAAGCCTCATCAGTCCACTAGTAAGGTATAAATGCCCCCACTAGTTTAATTGTTGAATATTGTGGGTTAGTTAACAAGTGATTCTTTTTGTACCTCACTTATTAACTAGCAAGGTGAAAAATGCCTTCTCTAGTGTAATTATTGGACATTTGTGCCCTTTCTAGTTAACTAGTGACTATTTTGCAACTTCTCTAGTTACACCAGTAGGGTCAAAAAGACCATTAGTAGTGTAACTAATGGACATTTTAGCCTTTGCAAGTTGACTTGTAAACATATTTGAGTCTGAATGATTAACTAATAAGGTCCAAATAGACCCTATCTAGTAAACCACTCAGTATTTTAGTCTTGAACAGTTAACATGGAAGCTGCAACATGCAGCAACTACTTACCTAGTTGCAGTTCCCCAGGCCAGTATTTCAACTAGTGTGCAATATGCTAATGAGGTCAGGGGGAACATTTTTAATTTTGAACTGGAGAGTCAGTAGGGAGCCTCAATACACACTCCTGCCCACCTCCTTATTAGTATTTAGTGCAACCTGTGTGTAACACTAATAAATGTTTAAATGTTGTAGCATCATGGGTTGAGCTGGATCGTGGGAGCGACAGGAGACTCTACAGCTCCGGAGGCAGAACCCTGCAGTAAGAGACAGTAGAAGAGAGAGAGAGGAGCACAGCCTGGGCACTAATGTGTTTGAGGGAAGAAACACACAGTTAGAGTGATGCAGCGATATTAAGACGGTTTATAGTAATCTCATCAGCAGGACATCATGGACAACATTTACTAACTATTAATCTTAACTGATGCACTGAGACTGACCCAACCCGCCAAAGGAAAAATGATAACCTGAAATAAGAATCAGAATAAAATGCTAGCCAAAAGTTAAGGCATAAAGATGAGTTTTTAGTTTGGATTTAAAGGCCTCAACTGAGTCAGCCTGTCTAATATCAATAGGGAGGTTGTTCCAGAGGAGCTGATAGGAGAAGGCCCTGCAGCCTGATGACTTCTTTTTGACTCTGGGGACAGATAGCAGCCCTGCACTCTGAGAACGCAGAGCACGGGAGGGAATATAAGGGTTAAGAAGATCAGAAGGGTATGAGGGGGCTAACCCATTTAGAATTTTATAAGTCATTAGGAGTCTGATCTAACATGAATAGGGAGCCAATGAAGGGAGGCTAAAACCAGAGTAATGTGGTCAAACCTTCTCGATTTGGTTAGCATTCTAGCTGCAGCATTTTGAACCATTTGTAGACTTTTAGTGCTAGCACGTCCAAACTTTGAAAAACCTGTCGAGGGCCAGTACACCCTCTGTTGGTGAGCCTCATCCTATTACCTGTGGGGAGGGTCTGAAAGGGTTAAACTGTAAACTCTAGACTGTAAAACTAAATCAAGGACACAGATCAGCCACAACATTAAAACCATGGGCCTGATACTGTCAAAGGTCAAAGGTCATCTTCACTGTGACATCATGTTCAGCAAAAACACCTTTCTGTCCATTATTCAACACCAAAACTCAGGAACAGAAGAGGACACTGTGACCATATTTCCTGAAACCTGAAACTTGCTTCCTTTGTGGTTTTGGTCTGTTCAGATAAACCTCTCGTCTTTCTGCCATTTCTCCATATAAAGGTAAGCCTCTGTGCCTCAAATGCCTGCTCCAAAGTGGATGAGAATCATGTATGGTTGTGAAGGAAGGTGTGGTCCAGTCAACCTCCTATAAAAATGACTGGTTCATGCTGTGTGGAGCCTCAGAGATCAACAGCCTCCAGACTGTATGGTCTGGCCATCATCAGCAACCATCCAGACTGCCTGCTTTAAGTCGGCTCCACCAGCCACACCTTTCTGGACCAGTATCCAGCTCTCCAAGCCTCTTCCAGTCTGAGTCTTTTAACATTTATTTGCTCTAACGGATGGGTACAGTTAAGCATGGTTACATACAGACATTCTGCAGCAGATGTCATGTCCATAGGTCTAATTCAGTATCACTCTTTTAGGAATTTTGCATTTTTTCCCCAAACCTGTGACCCTACAGAAAATCAATAGGCTGCAGAACAATCTATAAATGGTTCAGTCAAACTGAGAATAGCATTTGTCTTCATCCTACAAAGTTTGGTGAGGTGAGGAATAATGCTTTTAAACATATTAATGTATAAATATGGCTTCACAGTGAAGAATTTTTTGAGAGTGTAAAAATTACCAAAAACAAAAACACATAAAAACACTGGACCTGAACAAACATATTTTACAGTTCTAATTTTGGGACCTAAACATTAAAGATTCAAAGTCTGAGACGGTGCTGAAATCACTTTCCTGGATTCTGTCTGGTTTGACACAGAATGACCTCATGGTTTCACTTGTGTAGAGGTTGTGATTGTGTTTTTAATTCTGATTCCGGTGTTCATTGGTTTCCGATCCTCTGAAGTTTGTTTGTGTGATGATATTAAAAGTCAATATGATGACATCATGAAGTTGTGATGTTATTAACCTGTCCAGTCTTTGCCCAAATTACTACATTTAAACAACTCTGTGTTTCAGATAGCTTCATCTACTCTGACAGTTGAAATAACAAACATCATTGGAGGTTGATTATATCAGCTGTTGGTAATTAGGTTTAACCCTGTAAATATTAATGACGGACTGCCCTTTATTATTTATTTTATTGGCTTTGGACATTGAGACTTTTGGTGCTGCTTTCAGCTCCAACACTATATCTGAATGATCTTTTAATATAATGCGATCTAAATTAGACCTCCATTTCACTCCTTTTAAAAATATGAATGACTTTGACAAACTGTCTGGGTGCACAGTTATGTATATGGGAGTTATATGATCACCTTGGCGCCAAACAAACTTTTCTCCTACTGATCTGAGGAGGTAACTTTAATGTAACTGTTTCACCAGACAAGAACATCAATATGGCACCATTCTGCAACTAGTTCATTAGTGACAATGTTTTAGAAACTGTCACTACATTACCAGTATCATGTAAATGTAAATCCGCAGCTGAGAAGATTAGAGACAGATCATGGTTATATCAGATAAATTACTAGGTGAGGGTAGCAGGAAGGCTCCAGACAACAAAAACCTTCAGATGACATGGTTCCGGTTGATAAAGGGACAAAATGTTCCTGCGGGTCTGTGATGGGATATGAACTCTGGTCTCTGGTGTGGAAGGTCAGACTGCATCCATCCGAGGACATGATGTAAATCTTAATGAACGCTGTCCAATGGGCTTCATTAGCAAGATACTGAGCTGGTTTTGTATTTGGTTCCACAAATCTGTACCATCAGTCAAAATCCAGTTTGAATAAGAAACTTCTAAGAAAACAACAGGTTGTGAAGGAAGGTGATTGCTCTTGTGTGCAGCATTAAGGAAAATATCCCATGTTATATTATCTGTGTTGCAGTCATGGCGTCTCCACAGTGGTCTGCACTCCATGCTGTTTGGCTTCACTGATCCTTCTTCTTTTACTGGACAGTGCCTCCCTCTGTTTCGGTCACATGAGCTCACCTCCAGAACCTGCTCCTCCACCACAGGGTAAAGAGGCTGCTTTCACATTGCCAGGAGGTGGCAGGCGTCGATACAATTTCAAAGACAGTCTGACTATGATCAAAAATACGTGGAAAAAATCCTGAAATTACATTTGTCAGGTGTGTTTAAAAGAGGATAAAGCCATTCACAAAGTTTGTCTTCAGATTCATCGTCTGGCATGTACGCTGGGTGGTTTTGGCACTCGTCCTCAGAAAACCCTCTGAAGGAGCTGAGGAAGGGTTTGCTGGGAACGAACAGGAAAACTGGACTCTCTCTCCCTCAGATCTCCAACCTGGCAGCAGATGTAAATGGTTCAACTCGCCAGCATCTATTCTCCAGGATAAGTCCGCATCCTCAGCGCGGCCTGGAAGAAGTTTGAAGAGTTCGTGAGAACAGTGGGTTGGTAAACACTGCTGAGGAACAAACTCAAACTGGCAGGATATTCACCAACTACTATGAGAACACAGCAGTTACAGGGCCCAGTCTTGTACCTCTACCATTACCTGACAGTCAGCAGCACGTCTCTCCAGTGGAAACCTCAGCGACCTGCTGAGGAAAGTTTAAATGTAGCATTAGAGAGATCGGTAAATATAACATATATTTTAGCAGCTTGCTGGTGAAGGGAATGTTCCTCAACCAGCTCTACTGGGATCTGGTCGGTTTTAACCCATCAGGCAAAGAAGCTGAACAAACCAAGATGTTCAAGACCGTCTCCGAGGCTCAGATATCAGCTGTGAAGTTCTGCCTGGACAACTACAAGACATACATGAAGGATGACGTGGAGGATACTGCCAAAGTACTGAATCCTGACAACAAACAAGCCATCGCTGTTGAGGTGAAAAAGACTCTGGACAACAAGTACAACTGGTATAACTGGGTGGTGCTGGTGTACAACACAGACCAGGAGGAAAATTACATCCTGTATAATATGAGAAAGTTCCCTGTGGGTAAGATCATTGTGGCTGTGGACTACACTCTGAAAGCAAAGGAAGTAAATCATTATGTTAAGAAACTTGCCACCACATGCCTGCGTAATAAATATTGTACAGATGTGTTAAAGCTTAAACAAGGATGCAAATACCAGATTTCTAATGCTGTGGGGGATTCATATATAAGAGTGACAGACATTGTCAAAACCACACATATCAAATCTGGGACAGATGCTGGTGAAGCCCCAAAACCATATCATGAAATTTCCTGTTCTTACAGAAGAGGTTATAGTTCGATTTCAATGTACTTCTCCCCAACCTTACCCGTCTGTGACCCTGATCCCTGTCAGAACGGTGGAAAGTGTGAGAGGCTGCTGGACTCCAATGATCACCTGTGTAAGTGCCCAGATCGTTACTATGGAGACAGATGTGAAAATGATGCTAAAATCCGCAGGAGCCCAGTGGCCAAATTAGAACATCCTGTGCCTGATATCAGCACCCTGAAAATCATGCTGGACAAGATTCTCAAGAGACTGACATCTTCCAATCAGTAGCAGGATTCTGCAGGAAAGACAACATGATGCAAACTCAGACACTGAGGAGAGAATCAACAAGACAGATGTGGAGTCACAGAAAGTTTAGAATCATCTGAAAACAACTAAACAACTAACTCAATACATCAGTTATCAATCACACATCCAGGACAGTTTGATCTGTTCTTTAACTTCATTCAACCAGAACCAAAAACCTTTAGACTGGACTGACCCATCATCATCATCATCATCATAATCTCTATGTGCTTCACTTCTTTGCTCTTGTCTGTGATTGTAAAAGAAGCAGATGTCATGTTATTAAAAATCATCTCCAGCTTCATTCTGAGAGTTTTCATTGTTTCTGTTTGACTCTGAAGATAAAGTGAAGTTTGATTCCAACACATGAAAACAGGAAAAACTCTGACTCTTGTCATTAAAATGAGGAAGTTTTGTAATGAGTCACCCTGTCAGTTTTCAGCTCAGTGTTGTTGACTCACTCATGTTCTCATTCATTTGGAAATAAAAGAGGAACATTCAGATGGTGGTTTTAATGGATCAGATTTTGATAAATATTAATAAAATGTTGAAGATAGATGAACTGAATCACTGTGTAGCTCATAATGATTCCCCCTGGTCTTTGATTCCTCACTTCCTGTCTGATCCATGGTGTATTAAGAATCTCTCTTCCTGTGATTTTACATCAAGACATCAGCAGCTCTAATTCATCTCAGTTCAGAAGAGAAAGTCCAGTTTACTGGTTGAGTTCAAGGTTTTAATGGTCAGAGACCTTGTGTTTAAGAGGACACAGCTCACAGGAGGAGGAGGTGTTTTTATATTTTCTTTTTAAGCAGGGAGAGTCAGGTGTCCGGTTCCGGTGTCTGTTGGTAATGTGAGCAGGGACTGGAGGAGGTCGGACAGCAGGGGGAGCTGTGTGGATACGGTGTGACAGGTTTTGTTGTGGCTGCAGAGGAAGAAGAGAGTTCAGGTAGGCACGTGTGAGAGATGTAAACAGTCTGACACGTCTGAAAGACAGAGCGACATGTTCAGGTAAAGTCCGTTTCTTGTAGACCAGATCCTGCAGCAGCTCCTTCTGAAGAGGCGGACAGACTCGCTGGTTCGGCGCAGACCACTCGGTCACCTGCAGAGGAGAATGGATCCATTTCACCCGTCGCCACAGAGCTGTTTCCCCGCTGGATTACTCGGTCAGGACCCGCAGTGGCAGCTGGAGGTGGGTCGGCTGGAGCGGAACTTTTTATAATTTTAACTATTTATTACTTAAACTGTTCATAACTCAAATTTTTTATAAAAATTTTTTCCATGTGCACAGGAATGAACTTGATCAGCAGGTTCTGAATGGGTTAAACACAGAGAGACTCAGTAAACCAGCTCTGAAGGACTTGGCTCCATCTACTGGACATTCTTAGAATAACCATCAGTTTCTAAAAATGGTCTTCATATTCCAGGTTGTATTTAGCTGTCAAGTTACAGGCTGATCTAGGATCTGGGGAGTTTAGAGGCCAGGTCAACACCTCGGGCTCTTTGTCATGTTCCGGGAGACATTTCTGAGCAGTTTATGTGGTGGGTGGTGTGGTGGTGTGGGAGCATTGTCCTGGGGTTCGGGTTAGGGGAGGACTAAAGCACAGAGAGCTCTGATTTATATTTCTGTTATTCTAATGCATGGGTCGGGAACCTTTTTGACTCAGAGAGCCATGAAAGCGAAATATTTGGAAATTTATTTCAGTGAGAGCCATATAATATATTTTAAGACTGAATTCAACTAAATGTGAGTATAATAAGCCTCTGAATTTATTCTTTTAAATAATGTTGTTATAATACTCACCATTAATGCGACTTCTGGTGCTGCATGGATTTGCTGATGGCTTTGTAGTCTGGTTGGTACTTGGTGAGGTTAAGCTTCATGCAAGCGTTGAGGCTTTCATCCGTTAAACGTGATCGTAGGTTGGACTTGATGTTTTTAAGATGTGAGAATGACTGCTCACATGCATACGTAGATCCAAACATGGTCAATACAGCAATACTCACACGCTGCAGTGTGTGGTATGTGACAGGAAGCGTGTTCCAAGTTTTGATAATCAGCTGGTCTTCGGGTTGAAGTTTTTTCATTTCTGTCCACATGTGCTTGCTCGCCAACTCCGCTTTCTGTCGTGCGATTCTTTCCAAATCTTCATTCAGTGACTTGAACTTATTCACCCACATGTCTGAGGCCTTCAGGTCAGCCACTTCTGCTTCAAAATCTCTGACGGAGACACCAGGAATGTAACTCAGGTCGGCTGTGTTCAGTGAACACTCGTTTGGATGGGTGATGAACTTAAAAAGACGAGTGTGCTCACGAAATTCTCCAAAGCGTGCTTTGAACGACTGTAGGAGACTGGATGTGAAGCCAGCTAGCTGGTGGAGATCAAAGTTTTGAGTGGGCTCACTTGCTGTGCATGCATCTTTAAATTGTCTCAGTTTTTCAAAATGTAGTAAACGACCTGTTTCAAGATCCATGATAAAGAGCTCCAGCTTGTTTTCAAAAGCAAACACGGCTTGTTGAAGGGATAACACTGTATTTCCAATGCCTTGCATTTTCACGTTGAGCTGGTTCAGATGTTCAGTCATATCCACGAGATAGTAAAACTTGAGGAGCCACTCAGTTTCGGCTAGCTCAGGATGCTCGATGCCTTTCATTTCCAGGAAAGTCCGGATTTCGTTCAGGCAAGCCGCAAAACGGCTAAGCACCTTCCCTCTTGACAACCAACGCACATTGCTGTGCAAAAGCAGACCGTGATAGTTATTTCCAACTTCATCCAGCAGTGTTTTAAACTGGCGATCATTTAAGGCTCGGGCAACAATAAAGTTGATCACACGAATGACCAGCGACATCACTTCGCCAAGCTGCCCGTCACACATCTGAGCACAAAGTGCCTCCTGGTGTAGAATGCAATGGAAACTTAGGATGGGTCTATTTTCATGTTCACAGAGATTTTGCTCTTGAGCGAACTCCATGAAAGACTTGAATAAATCCTCACCTCTTGTTGACCCTTTTATTGGCAGAACAGCAAGACTTTCTTCGCGCAGTGTGTCACCAGCAGCATATCTTGCAATCACACTGAACTGCGACAAATGGCTTACGTCTGTTGACTCATCCAAAGCCAGGGAAAAGAACGGCGCTGCATTTATGTCCTTCACTTGCGTTTCTTCCGCTTGGTTTGCCATCATGATGGTACGATCATGAACAGTTCTTGCCGACAGAGGCATGTTTTGTATCCGTTTGATTATCTTGTCTTTGTTCGGAAGATCATCAAAAAGTTCATTGGCTACATCCAGCATGAACGTTTTAGCATACTCGCCATCTGTGAATGGTTTTCCGTTCCTCACTATTGCTAAAGATCCAGCAAAGCTAGCGGAATTACAGTCACCTTGCCGGGTCCATATGCAGAGTTGCTGCTGGCTAGCTTGCACCCTGCTCAGTAGCTCTTGGCACGCTTTCTTTCTGCTGTCTCCCGCAGGGTATTTTGATGCAAAGGTAGCATGGCGTGTGTCGAAGTGCCGCTTTACATTTGACCGTTTCATCGATGCAATTTTGTCATTGCAAATCAGACACACCGCAGAACCTGCTCTCTCCACAAAGGCGAATTCTTCGGTCCATTCGTCCTGAAATGTACGATACTCCTCATCTTTTTTTCTTTTCGCCATCTTCTTCGTCGAAGGGTTAGCTTTGAGCTAATGACCGAGCAGACTGATTCAAAAGGGGGCATTTACCTGTTTACCCAGCAACGGCCAATGTAGGCTATTATCATCCAATTAAAATAATGGACAATTGCTCCTGCAGCCAACTGCAGCCCTGAACAGGACACGAGCAGTGGAAAATCGATGGATGGATTAAAACAAGTGAGAATATTTTATGTTTTATCTGCGAGCCAGATGCAATCATCAAAAGAGCCACACCTGGCTCACGAGCCATACGTTCCCGACCCCTGTTCTAATGTCTCCGTTTTAAATGGTCTTTGTCTTCTATATAAAATATTTACTGATTCATTTATGTGATGAAGAAAGATGGACACATTAAAGAAGAAATAACAAACAGGAAATCTGTAGTGGAGGAGAAGAAATGATGCCACCTGATGGCTGTGAAAATGATTGCCTGATTATTTGTTCCAGTATGATATCATTCTCCTGAGTATTATTCCTCCTACAGACGCTGGCTCTTTTCTCTCTCTTCTTTTTTTGAGCTCTTTGATTTGTATTGAAGGAATCGGAAGGATTTTTCAGCCTGAATTTCTTTTTGTGTGGGTTTGGTTTGAGTTGAGTCTTGATTTTTTTCAGTAAATCCATTAACAATGAACTTCATGTTGCATTAAACTGAAGGATCATCTTCAGTTTCCAGTAAGTCAGATCAGGTAAAATCTGAAATACAGTCTACCAAATGTGTTGTTGACAGCATCAAAATCCAAAAACTAATTTAACTGTCTTCCACATTATGCATATTAGCAGAGAAATCAACATGGCAGACTCCAGGTGTTTTTGTCAAGCACATTGAGCTGGACTGTGTGAAGACAACAAATTTGCAAAAACACAGTTTTCTCAGGTGCTCGGCATGTCGCGTCATGTCACTCTGGGCAGAGGCTGGTGTTGTGAAACCTTGTGCATGTGTAAGTATTAGGGACGGGGCCGATTATCGGCGCAGATATTCGGCATTTTGACGCATATCGGCATTTTTTTTAATCCGACGGCCGATAAGAGATCAATTTAAAACTGGTTATTTTGGCTCTGATGCAGCCGAGCCTCTCTGTCTGCAGTCACTACTCTGTCTCCAGCATTGTCCCGCCCACAGCACCATCTGATTGGTTACACACAGAGCAGGTAACAGCCAATCAACAGTGAAAGCTGTGCATGCACAGTGCTCACACACACTGAACAACTCTGCTTTTTGCACCACAATCTGGTGCTGCTCAATTGGGACTACTAATTGAGATTCACATTTCTGTGCAAATGTTATTTAACTTTGTTTTATTTACTTTATAAAACTTCAGGAAGCTATTTATTTATTTATTTAAAATTTCAGTTAACTTTATAAGAGATGCTGCTGAGCCTGGGAGCTCCCTGCACTTTTTGTTTTTGTTTGAACTTACAACAAAGATAAGTGAAAGCTAAAATAACATTTCAGTTACATTGAAATTTTGGAAAACTTTATTTACTGTAGAAAACTTGAGGGAGCTATTTATTTGTTTCAGTTTTCATTTAACTTTATAAGACATGCTGCTGAGCCTGGGAGCTCCCTGCACTTTTTGTTAGAATTTTAAAACAAAGACGTCTATTGTCTAATATAAAAAAAAACTTTAACATGTTGCAAATCTGAAAAGCTGTTTAATAAACATATGCTTAAAGGCATTTAAACAAGTGTCGGAGTTTGTATTATTCAAACTTTTGACGCCAATATTTTCACTTTTACTGCAAATGAATATCGGCTCCAAATATCGGTTATCGGCCTACTTGACTACTAATAATCGGCATCGGTATCGGCCCTTTTTTAGTAAATGCATTAACAATGAACTTCATGTTGCATTAAACTGAAGGATCATCTTCAGTTTCCAGTAAGTCAGATCAGGTAAAATCTGAAATACAGTCTACCTGAAAATAACATATCGGTCTATCTCTAGTAAGTATAACCTTTGGGGAAAAAAGTGTTTTAAACTGTAATTCTGGGACAAATTCACTAAACTGCTGAAGTGGTTTTATGTGTTTTGACACTTTAATTCTACACATGTAGGTTTTATGTCCTGGTGACCATTGAAAGTGAAGTTCTGACTCTCTCCCTGTTCATCTAGAGAGAAGCCTGGTGTCATTATCCTGAAGTAACTGCCTGGAGGTGTTGCCAAGATGGCTGCTGAGTGGTGCGACTTGCCTATAATATACTACTACTATTACTGCTACTACCACTGTAATACTACCAATAGAAAAACAGTTTGTGTGCTTGTTTTATTATCTGCTCCAGTCTGACTGGAACTGTCAGACATTTGTTTATTCGTCCTCTGTCCTCGTATGACCGGATCACATGACATAGAGGTGGCGTCCAAATGTTGTTTTCGAGACTTGGGCCTTTGATGCTGATTTTTGTTGCCATTGCCTGATTTATGAAGGTCAGCAACCTTTTGTCTTATTTCATTTGTGTGTCTGATCTTCCTCACATTGATGGAGGACTGAGGATATTTGGTCTGTTTGTGTCAAGCAGACATCGATGACCACTGAAATCCTAAAGACTCAGGTGTCCTTAAAAACAAGTAAAATGTGAACATACATAAAAAATGTGTGTGTGTTTGGTCTCCAACAGTGTTTATGTGGGTGGTACATGTCAAAGATCCAGATGGATGAAGGAGCCAAGGTTTCCCAGCACAACATTGGACTGGAACCAAATGATCAGTGTTATTCACCTCACATGTCAGTGGTTTAAAGTTGTGGCTGATCAGTGCGTATATGTCGTCACCAGCTTATCTGGCCTGTAATGACCATAAAGTTACATCTAATTCAGTGTAATTTACAGTCAAGCAAACAGAAACATTGACCACTGTGTTTGAAGAAGGCCCTCTGTTTTGTATTAACAGAGTCCAAGGTCTTCCAAAATGGTTCAGTCCAAGATTTGAGACAAACACCATGTGTATAAAGAACGTCAGCCTCAAACAGCAGACTGCAGACGACGCAGCAGACTGTAAGTTGGTGTTTTTTTCCTCTGAGATGTCATTGAATTTCAGAGATTAACTAACACTAATAGCTAATAGATGCGCGGATACAAATTTAACCCAAATTATTTACTCAAAGAAACAGAATTCATCATCTTGGATAGATTTAACAGTAGAGGATACTGTAGTTATTTTACTATTGTATAAAGCTAATGTGGTGTAACACTCAACATTAAATATTTGCATTCCTAGAGTGATGCATTTGATTTACTTTAGTTTCTAAATATGTAACCTGATGTAATTAAAAAACTAATGATAACACAGATGTTTCCAGATTTCAGAGATCATTGAACAGTGTCAGAAGGAGGTTGTTTGATTCCAGTAGTCACTGTTTCTTTAATCCATGATCGCAACCAGTTTGAACCCAAACCACCATCAGCATCTCACTGTAACAAAGCCCAATAATATGAGCAGACATACATCAGTTTGGTGTTGTGTTTCCTGCTTTTACTGATGTATGATTGTAAAGAGTTGTTCTCCTCTTTCTCTTCCTCTACAGAGCTAAAATGAAGGATCAAAGGAGACTCGCCTCACTGTTCCTCACTCTCGTCCTTTGCTTCTCTCCATGGCCCACCTCTGGAAAAACATTCTACAGCTACCATGGGATGAAATGCACCGACAACTGTCATCCTCAGGGCTTATTGCAGACATACCAGTGCACAGTACACAAGCCAGATGGCACAGAAGAACTACAGTACTGTTCACCAAAGAGTGAGGTGGACTACCAGGGAAACATGTGCTTTGATTGCTGTGAGCAGCACGGCTATGTCTACTACTGGTGTAAAACAGCCTCGAGTTGGGGATACTGTGGAGATGTGATAGAGGACTTAAACCATTACACCGTAACATATGGTATGCCGTGTTATGATAGCTGTGAGAAGCACAGTGAGAACCACTACTGGTGCCATTCCACAAAGGGGTGGGATTACTGCTCACCAAGAAAAAACGTTGATTACAAAGGCAACGCCTGTCGCCAAAACCATCCCTGTGACACACATGGACAAGATTACCACTGGTGCTACTTGGAAAAAGGAGGCTGGGACAAATGTGGACGAGTGGAGCCAAAGGCAGTGATTCATGACACCAAATACAGAAAACACTGCACTGATGACTGCCAGTATTCTGATTATTGGGACTTCTGGTGCCACACTCATGATGGCTGGGACTACTGCTCACCTACGCCAGACGTCACCTACAAAGGTGTGCCTTGTCGCTCAAATCACAAGTGTGGAAACTATGGCTATACATATAACTGGTGCTACACAACAGACAATGATGACTGGGATTACTGTGGAGTCATCTCTCCTGGAGAGTGCAGGTATTCCGTGCCACACCGCACCAAGCGGAAACCCAAGAAACCCAATCAAACTAACCCGCCACAGGTGGTCTGTACTCGGGAGGACATTGACAACAACAAGAGAAGAGTGACCACGTTTGTAGCAGTAGTAAATCACCAAGCCATCGCAGACTCCGATGATTACTTTGAAGAAGCATTAGGTTTAATTAACCGATGGGATGGCCGGGGCCTGGGCCAACAGGCCAGGTCCAACTTGGTTACATCAAGTAACCTTCGCATTGACCTACAGGGTCTGTTTCCCAGGAATAATCAGCAGTATTACAACCTGCAGGTCCAGGTGAACAGGCAACGTGGTAAAGGAGAAAGCACAACTCTGGCACACATCGAAGTCCCTGTTGACACTCCACTTGAGTACATGCGTTTAGCCCTCAGGGAGAGTTTACAGAACCGAGCCAGGGTTTCGCTGGAAGTGACCGACCAACCAATAAACAACAACAACAACAAGAACAACAACAAAAGCTGTCGCAGACGTCATTAATATTATCACTGAAACATATGTAGCTAATGAATGAGACAGAAAACTCTATTAACTTTATTTCTTCATGAGTTGCTCAATCACTGAATAACAAATAATGACCAGACAATCGTCAGACGATAAGCCTGAGTTATTCTGAGACTTTGTACCGTCACATTGATGAAGATAACTCTACCCTTCCATTTTTATTTCATTTTTGTTGTAAATGTAGTTTAATATCCATCAATTCATTGTGTTTCAGGCTTAAAAAAGCAATTCTGTAGTGAAACAGTGTAAAATGACCAAATTAAAATTCTTTATTTGTACTTTGTACTATGCATTTATTCAAACTGAAAAAAGATAATGCCAAATAAACAAAACATTTTAAAGACATTTAATTTCATTTTTACAGTTTGGTGAAAACAAATATTTTGTGAGGATAATATCACAAGCCTGCGAGGACAAACTAATGATCATCTTTCTGTGGGTCATTTGTTTTTAAAAAACAAAATATTTACAACAGCTGTTGACATTAAATCCATCTTGGTTTGAGGAATTTTTAATTAGTCTGTCGCTTCAGCTGAAACCTGAGATCCATGAAAATCCATGAGACTTTCTCATGGATTTTCACCTCAGTAACTTTTCCTATTGTACATTTTATTATTTTTAAATGTGACAAAACCACAATGGACATGTGCAGCTGTTAGAGCCAGATATAACAAACCTTCTGAATTAGTTGCTGAATTACATAAACCCACAGAGTTTACTCTTTTCAACAGACTGCATTTTGTTCTGAATAACATTGCAAATATTGATAATTTATGGAGGTATTTGTTGACCATCTTTACTTTTAGTCATGAACTGTTCACATCAGCCTTAAACATGATTCACAGAAGTGAACAGTTTCACAGCTTTTGTTCATATTACCTTTGACAATTCCATATCAGACCTCCTAAAAACACTTTTGTTCTGTTGGTTTTTCAGTTCAATTATATCACATTGAATAACACTGAACACTATTCCCAACTGAACCACACATTTTGATGTAAATTTTGTCTGAATTTTCTCAAAGCTCAGGAATAGTTACACACTGAAATTTATACAGAGGAGGAATAATTAAAGGTCTAAAGAGTTAAAGTTACCTTTATTGTCAAACCTGTTATGTGTTCAGAACATATAGAAGATCAAAATGACATTTATCTTTGACCCCCAGTGTTCAGACATAAATAAGGAAACAAATAAATAAAAAGCAAGAGGATTAAAGGAGAAAAGCAAGGCACAAAGTATAAAACTATAGAAAAACTACATAAACTATACATAAATAATTTATAATGTATAATGTTTAATTCTGTGGTCTGTAATCAAAAAGTTTTAGAGCCGTGAACTAAATGATGCACCACCTGTGCAGCCAGAGGGCGCCATTGTTCTGCAGGTCTGTCAAACAGGATGTGAACTGAGGAGGAGGAGGAGGAGGACAAGCTGGGACTGGCAGGTCAGGGAGGGGCGGGGCCACAGACAGACACAGAGAGAGAGAGAGAGAAACCTGTTTGTGTGATTTGGACTCGCCCCTTCAGGAATAGAAGAGAAAAAAACACAAAGAGCAGGATGGTTGGATCTGACTTCTACTGCAGGTAAAACACTGTCCCTATAATCCTGGGTTCTCCTCTGTCTTTACTCTGTTGTTGTTGTTTGTTGTTGTTTGGACTTTTTTTTAACCTTTCAAAACTTGTTTTACTGTAAAAACCTGGGAAAATGAATCTTTGTTGTTTTTGTAAAACTTGCGTTATGGGGACCTTAGCCTGTTCCCACCCCACGTTACGAGGACTCAGTATGATTATAGAGTGAAAACCTGACTTTTGGGTTTTCTGTGTGTGTGTGTGTGTGTGTGTGTGTGTGTTGTTGGCTGGAATGTGTCACCGGGTGTGTTTAGTTCCTACTTGCAGACTGAACATTAACTCTGCGCAGCTTTGTGTCTGGAAAAGTTGGAAAATCACAAAATAAAGTAACAAATGAGGATAAAACAGCTTCAGAAAGATCCTGTAAAAGTTAAGTTATAAACATTTTGTCTTTCCTAAAATTTAACTTCCTCCGGTAATTTGATTTATGTCAGATGACACTGAGGTTTAGTAGAGACAGTAAAGTTTTCTGTTTTCTTCTATTGGTAGAAATGACATTATAGAATAGAAAATAACTTTTTTGTTTCCAAAACAGTGAAACACCATTTAACAGCTCATGGAGTGATGGTGCAGATAAAAAGATAAAATTGGCCAAAAATTTAAATAGACAATAGAGATAAAATAAAATAAACACAACACAATGAGATTGTATGATAACAATATAAAGTAAAAAAGTGAAAAAATGAGTGTCAGAGGGCTCTTTAGCTCTATTTTATTTCTGTTTTAATTATCACAAAAACTGAAGAAAGAAAATTAAATGTAGAAGAAAAAGAAATAATAAAATGTAGTGTGAAATAAAAATAAAATTTGACCTGACATATGGTCATAAATGTACATTACATATAAAGTTCATAAAACATATTATATTTCAAAATAAAGCAAAATGTATAATATATTGAGGCAAACTGGATTACATTGGTTTTATATGTTATGTTTTTATATTTTACATAAAATACTGACAACCAATGAAAACACATTTTATTTTTATTCATTCATTTATTATTAGACATTTTATGAGAACCGATCTGTTTTATTTTTTTTCTCCGTCAGTTTTCAAAGCATGATCACGTTTCTTATTTTTCTCAGAAGACATGTGGTTAAATATTTTCAGATCTTGGTGATGTGTTTTCATTGACCTCCAGAGATCAGATTTTAGTTTTCTTTTACCTTAAAGTAATATCATCATTCAAACTTACAATTTAATTTAATAAAATTACAAAACAAAATGAAATTGTCAGATGATGTTTTACATGACAGAGCTGTGATTTATATCATACAGATATTATTCAATGTAAATGTTTAAATGTGAGTACAGATCAGTGACATATTCATAGATCAAATTGTACAAAACTAAATTACATTGTCTGGTGCCTCTCTGCATAATTTTTTCTTTGAAGAGTTTCCAGAGGTGCCTGGGGGTCCTTGAGGACTCATCAGTGGTCATTGAGGAGGTTCCAAGGAGTCCTGTAGTGCTGGTTCACCTGGACTCTGTCTTTAATAGACAGCTGACAGCCAATCAGAGAACAGGATTCTCTGTTGTCATGGTTAGTTTAGTTTGGGAGTCCTGGAGAAAATAGAAAAGGTCCTTGAGGAGGAGGTAGAGACTCTGGAGGATAGCAGAGGTCGTAAAGGTGGTCATGGAGGTCCTCGATTAGGTTGTAGAGGTCCTTGAGAAGCTTGTTGATCTCTATGGGGAGGGCTGTGGGAGGTTCAGGAGAACATGCATGGCCTTGATCTGGTTTGAGAAGTCCTTGAAGAGGTTCTAGTGGTCCTTGAGCAGGGAGTAGGCGGAAAGAGGCGCAGGGGGTCTTTGAGAAGTTTCCAGGGAGATTTTGGAGGTTTTTGAGGAGTTACTGATGGTGTTGGTGAGAGCAGGATTCTGTGTGTGTGTGACTGTGTCAGATGGATCAGGATCAGGATCAGGATCCACATGGACTCGGTGTGGTCAGACTTTCCTGTGGAGGCTGTTTGTTTGTCCCTGTGCTGGCGGAGTCCGCCGACAGATTTATGATCCACTTATTTCTGTCTGTTCCTCTGACTGTGACCACACCCTCACGGCAAAGGTCGACTCTGCAGAGACACATCCTGATTGGCTGCTGAGGTTTATGATGTCACATGACTCACAACACACTGTGACGGTTCTCTAGTGGAATTTAAACTCTTCGTCTCTTCTGATTGGTCGACGGTCCGGCCACAAACCCTCAACCTCGGTTTGATGATTGACAGCTCAGTCCTGTGGTGTGTGTGTGTGTGTGTTACATACCAGCCTGGCGGTGTGGGTGTGGCTGAGAGACAGAGACAAACAGAGAGAGAGGGAGGGAGGAGGGAGGGGGGCAGGCAGCATTCCAGAATATCAGAGTCTGTCACACACCTGAAACACACCTGGCTCAGGTGAGTCAGAGCAGGTTCGACTGTTTACCTCCAGGAAAACTCTTAAAGGGCCAGTCAGCTGTTTTTGTTTATAACAGAGGGATAAAATGGGCAGTAAATTTACAGGTACCAACTGGGGTGGGGTACCAACTGGGGTGGTAAATTTATGATGAGGTAAAAGGGGCTCATGTTCAAGCAGTGATAACCAAACGATCAGATCAGATTTACTGATCAGAGTTATTGATCGGTGATCAGTGATGTTTCAGATCGGTGTGGAGGAACACTGAGCATCACGCTTGGCTCTGAACAGACCCGCTGCAGACACACTATTGTTCCTGCACAAAGACAGGAAACACACACACTGTGATGTCACAGAGGGGCGGAGCCTACACGGCCTCAGGGGTGGAGTTTACAGCAGACAGGAAGAGCAGAGACTTCCCTCAGTAAACACAACAGGCCGGAGATCAGCCTCCTGCTATTGTTCAGTGTGTGTGTGTGTGTGTGTGTGTGTGTGTGTGTGCACTAGCTGCCTTGCTCAGACTTTAAATGATCAGAGTTTTGAGACAGCTGCTCATTGATCTTCTGATCACTGATTGATCAGTCGATTGACAGATCGTCGCCGCTCAGACGAGGCTGGATTAAAACCAGGTAAACTGGGTTAGTCTGGTCCTGGTGAGTTAGTCTGGTCCTGCTGGGTTAACCCTCCAGTTAAGTTTTCCCTCACACCTGAACACATCACTACAGATATTTTCATACTTCTGACCTGAAATGTCAGAGAAACCATCTGAAGCTGAGTATGTAGAGACATGTTGACATGTTGAAGAGAACTCTATCTTATTCTTTAAATCAAAGAAAGCAGCTGTGCAGGTTTTCCACAGTGAGTCCAGCCCAGCAGTCTGCAGCAGCTCACGCTGACCAGCAGGTCAGGTGAAGTCGATCTCAACGCAGCTACAGACTCAGAGTTTCAGTCTGTTTACAGACTGAGCTGATGGTGAACGTTACCTGTACAGGTGTTGCAGCAGGTTCAATGACGTCAGCTCCTCTGAGGTGTGTTTCAGTTGCTCCATCTTCTCTGGTTGGAGTTTGGACTAACATGACTTCATCTCTAACTGTGGGTGGAAGTTAAGCTGGGGAATTTTGCAAATATTCCAAGTTGGAAACTTTCTGTGAGAATTAACTGTAAATTTGGGACAATTTATACAAACTGTATTATATCAAACATAAAAACAACTTGTTTTGTCATTAGCACCTGCTGCAAATTAATTCACACTTAAACACTGATGTGTCTGACTTGATTTATTCGTGAGTAGAACTTTAATTGATTCTTTCACTGAACAAGAAAAAACATGAACTCTTCTCCATCAGCCGCTGAATCAAACTCTGACCTACAGTCTGTATGAACAGAAACTGACAGAGGAAAAGACATCACAGCTGAATTTGCACCATGAGAGCTAGCCTCTTAAAGTGCAGTCAGTGAAATGCTGCTAGCTAGCTCACATTTTGCATCTCTGATTTAACAGCTAGCTGCTGTAGATGTATGTTGTTGCTGGTTAAACTTTAACAGATCAGATATATTGATCAGTGTAATGTGATCCAGACTGACTGGATGTAGTCTGTGACTTCAGAGGAGAAATTTAACTCAGTTCACATTAAACCTGTTTGTTTTAACAATATGATGCTGCTACAGGTTTTTATTCAACTACATTTAAATTCACTGTTACAGGTGCAGTTTATTCCTCTTCATTCCCACGGAAAGTTTTAAAACCTGCAGACAGGACACAGCAGGTTCAGGTCCAGGTCCAGGTCCAGGTACAGGTACAGGTTCAGGTTCAGGTTCAGGTAGATGTATAGACAGAGGTGAAGACATGATTCAGAGTGAAGAGTGAGAGTCAGGATTATCTGCAGGAGGAGCTCAGAGCTCAGTGTTTGTAGTTTGACTTGTTCTGACATGAAGAACCAGAGGACACATAACTCTCATTCCTCTGTAACATGGAGCCTGTTTTCACTCTGAGTAACTGTTGAACTGTGACTCTGAGCTTCGTCTTCGTCTCACTCATCACATTTATACAGAGATGCTTCACTGATTTTCTTTGGCCTCTACAGTCCGGTCTAATCTGGGTTTTCTCTCTTTAAGGGGGCTGGTGACCAGGTGTGACCTTTGACCCCTCACCTTCAGAGTCACCTGCAAATCTACCTGAGGGGGTGGGGCCTGAGGAGCCAAGGGTTGTTAACATGGCAACGACCACCTCCCTGCTCAGCAGAGGTGAGTTCTTTTATTTTTCTAAGAATACATTAAACTTCTAAACACAGAGCAGCTACGTTAGCATCAACAGTAGCGTTAGCATTAACAGTAGTGTTAGCATCAACAGTAGCATTAGCATCAACAGTAGCGTTAGCATTAACAGCAGTGTTAGCATCAACAGTAGCATTAGCATTAACAGTAGTGTTAGCATCAACAGTAGCGTTAGCAGTACTGTTAGTAGTAGCAGTAGTAGCAGGGCCTAGAAGTAGCACTTGAGTTAGCATTAGCATTAGCGGTATTGCACTTCATTGTTTCCTCTGATTCTGGTCTGGTCCTCGGTCTTTCAGGTCTGGGTCTGGTCCTGGTGGAGTTTGAGTATGAGTACGAGGGTCGGGATGGGGTGCTGGTCTCCATCAAACCCAACGAGCGCTACGTCCTGCTGGCTAAGACCAATGACCACTGGTGGCAGGTCCGCCATGACAGCAGCTCTAAACCCTTCTACATTCCTGCCAAGTACGTCAAGGAGCTGCCAGCGGACTTCCCCTCTCCCCTGGACTTTGCTGATCCACCCAGTCCTGAAGCGGTGCTGGTTCCTGTGGCTGTGCCAGTCCCAGTACCCGTGCCTGTCCCCGTTCCAAAGACTCTGGAGGAGCCCAGCGGGACCAGAACCAAACCGGGGGATGAGGTGACGATCCGGCTCAGACCTGATGCTTCCACTGGGTACCGCAAGACTGAGAACCGCATGTCGACATTCGGTGTCCCGCTGGACTTCCACGACCTGCCGCATCTGGTGGTTCCTGTGCCACGGCATCCCAGCAACCCTCCCACTGGTCCTGCAGAGACCATGACAACCAGCTGTAATACAAACATGGCCGACAGTCTGAGCAAAAAGCAGCCGCACCTGGACAACCACAGGGACTCTGGGAAACCTCGGGTTCCTAGTTTCAGCCCAGCAGACCCCCTCTCCACATCCCGGCCACAGACCCAGCCCATACCGGTGGAGACGCCCATGGTCCCTCCTAACAACGGCCTCCACGACAACCAGGAGTCCCCGATAGAGCCAGATGAGGAGGAGGAGGAGGAGGAGAGGGAGGTGGCGAGTGCTGAGGATTCACTGAAGGAGGAAGATTCAAACCACATCTATGAGTCCATCCAGGACCTGAACCTGGACCTGGAGGCTCTGGTTGGAGGAAGAGTGAGTCCTGGAGCACCACCTGAACCTGCACCTGCCTCGCCCTCATCACAGGTAAGACACCTGAGACTCACATGGTACAAACTTCACTTCCTGTGGATCAGTGACACAGTATTTAAAGTCTATCTTAATCTTATCAGAGGAGGTTTTCAGACTAAAGGTTCTGCTGTGGCTCAGTCAGAGGCTGGTGATCTTTTTCCAAAATAAAAGCCCTCTGCAGCGTGTCATTTCCTGCTGCGTCGACACAGGAAGCACAGAGAAGAAAAAGCTGTTTCCTCCTTTATTCTCATCAGAGCAGAAACACCTCTGACCTCTGACCTCTGATCTTATTTGATCATTATTTAATTTATTTTCTGTCGTATTTTAATGTTTATTTTTCAGAGTTACGGGGTGGGGGTGGGGTGGGGGTCAGGGTCCGGTGATGTCACAGCAGGATGTGATGAGGTCAGCAGGATGTAGTGATGTCACAGTCGGCAGGATGTGTTCAGGGTCAGACAGGAAACTGGGAGAGGATGACACTGCGGCGACACCTGCAGGACAAGACAGGAAGCACAGTCACCTGACACCTGAGAGAGTGTGTGTGTGTGTGTGTGTGTGTGTGGTATATTTCCATGGGGGGTGTTCTGGTCACAAAGATTTAGGTGGGTGGTACATGTCAGCATCTACAGGAACGGCAGGAAACTAAGGTTACCCAGGAAAACATTAACCACTGCCCCCGCCGGCTCATCATCTTCCCCCAGTAAGCGACGCCCAGCCATCCACATGATGTAAACCAAAACGTGACCAGAAACACGACAAAGAGCCCATGGTGTTGACCTGGCCTCCAAACTCCCCTGATTCCAATCTGATCCAGCATCTGTGGGATGATCCGGAACAAACCAAATCCCCTATGACCTGATCAGATGATCAGATCTGACTGGGGAGTTTGGTCAGAAACTTGGGCTTAACCCACAAACACATACACATTTCTGGGAAATATATCAGATTGAAATATACCAGAATTAAAGAAAGAGTTGCTAGCCTATAAAATATGATGTAAAAGAAATAAAGGAGAACTCTTTTTCTTTGTAGTTCTAACAAAATATTTCAGGGGAAGAAAATGTTCTGAAGCATCATGAGATGTAACTATGAAATACAACAACACATGTCACAAAGTTCCTCAACAGCCATGACAGCAGCAACTTTTAAGATGTGATATGCCCAAAAGTTTACCAAATATGGACAGATTTACTCAGCTGGGCAACATTAGTCAGCAGCTACACAACATGAGAGCTGAAGCCAGTTTGCAGAAGTTATTCATTATTGAAAGTTTGTGTTTTTCTGACTATAAAGATTCTTAAATTTATATATTTAAATATTATGAGGAAAATAATATCCTGAAACCCCCATGAGTACCATCATATCTTGAGTCCAGAACCCTGAGTATGTCTTCATTCCCTGACTACCCTCCTGCACACAGAGTACCCTGAGTACCACCTCATATCCTGGGTACGTCCCCATACTAGGGATAGACCGATTATTGGCGCTGATATTCGGCATTTTGACGCATCAGCCTTTTTTTTAATCCGACGGCCGATAAGAGATCAGTTTAAAACTGGGTTATTTTGGCTCTGATGCAGCCACCTCTCTGTCTGCAGTCACTACTCTGTCTCCAGCATTGTCCTGCCCACAGAACCATCTGATTGGTTACACGCAGAGCCACAGCAACAGCCAATCAGCAGTGAAAGCACATGTGCATGCACAGCGCTCACACACGGCAGATAGGAGAAAAGGTTTTGCCGGGTGGAGAAGCTCCGGAGAGCAGTTATATATTTCTTTATTTACTGTAGAAAACTTTAGGGAGCTATTTATTTGTTTAAGTTTTCATTTAACTTTCTAAGACATGCTGCTGAGCCTGGGAGCTCCCTGCCCTTTCTGTTAGAGTTTTAAAACAAAGATGTCTGTTGTCTAAGATAAAAAAAACCTTTAACATGTTGCAAAGCTGTTTAATGAACATATGCTTAAAGGCATTTAAACAAAGTTAAATGTTGGAGTATTCAAAATTTTGACACCAATATTTTCACTTTTACTGCAAATGAATATTGGCTCCAAATATCGGTTATCAGCCTCCTTGACTACTAATAATCGGTATCGGCCTTGAAAAAACCAGATCGGTCTATCTCTACCCCCATGCTGTCAGTACCCACCCACTGAACATGCACCACAGACTCATGTGATGCTGAAGCTTTTTATTTCAGAGACA
Organism: Lates japonicus; assembly: GCA_033238685.1. Classification (NCBI taxonomy): domain Eukaryota; kingdom Metazoa; phylum Chordata; class Actinopteri; family Centropomidae; genus Lates; species Lates japonicus. The sequence continues at coordinate 834,530 of BRZM01000133.1, forward strand.
GAATCAGAGAGGATTAAAACGAGCTGACAGACTGGAGTTTCACTTCTAACAGGACTTTAATGTTCTGTCCAGAAGTCTCACTGATCCAATCTGTGGTTACATGAGAGACAGGAACGATCCAGGATCGTCACTGAGCTGCTGCCAGATAAAGAAAGTTTCAGAAGAGCGGAGAGATTCTCATCCAGCTCGACGTTCACGTCTATAGCTCTGTTCATCTAACTGCCAGTTCTCCTCATCATCTTCTCCCTGGCAGCCTGAGTCATGCTCAGGTCTCCTCCGATCACCAGGTAACCCTACAGAGACAGCAACACAGTGTCAGCTAGTAACAGCTAGTAAGAGGTAGTAACAGTATAGTAATTCATAGTAATTGTTTAAAGTGCTTAATGTATTATAGGAAGGATTCGGACAGTTCAGTGTTTGTGCAGTGAAAAAATAATTATTTATCGTCATACTTTTAGCATTATTATTATGTTACCAAGTACTCTACTTGGTAACATAATAATAATAATAATGATAATAGTACTCCCTCACAGAAAAGTGCCCTCTACAGGCCAACAGCAGTAACTCCAGATGTATTTAGAACCACATTATATCTAAAGAACTAAAGAAGCAATGAAATCCCAGCATCCACAGTTCAGCTAGCTGTTCATTAATACAGTACACTCAAGGTATATTAAAATACACTGAAGTCTAATGTATTGACGTATATTCTATTAACAGACCTGTTTAGCTCTGATGATGCAGTAGAGTTAATTATTCAGTGTAAACAGACTCACGTCATAATATTCGATCTCCCCCTGACTGAAGTCCAGACCTTCAGGCAGTGGCATCAATATTCCTCCATAATACCAGTCTACACACACACACACACACACACACACACACACATTAATAATCTAGTTTAATCTGTAAACTATCTGCCGAATAGAAGTGAGAGGTCACAGTAAAGTGAGGTGGTGTCATGCAGTGTGTTGGTTCTTACTCAGGAAGCTTATGATAATGTTACCAAGACCACTCTGCATAGAAACAACACACAGTGTTACCATCATCACCACCATCGTTATTATTATTGAGATGTTTTTAGATTCATTACAGCAGCATTTTCTTACCACAAATTTCCCCTTGACTGTGTCAGAGTTACATCTGAAAAAGAAACAGTTGGACTGAGTGAATACTGGTGATACTGTACAGTACTACACAGTACTACACTGAGCAGTACTACACAGGCTTTTAGGTATTTAAAATAAACACAAAAAACACATTACCTACATTTTTCCAAATCTATTTTAAACACCCCGTCATAACTGGCTTTCTATGGCTTTATCTCATGTTCAATGTTTCTTCGTTGAATGTCAAGGGCAAATGAGAAACAGTGTACTACTGAACAGTAGTACACAGTATGATACTACACAGGATGACACTGTACAGTACTATACAGTACTATACAGTACTACACAGTACAACACAGTATGACATGAACAGTACTACACAGGATGATACTGAACAGTACTACACAGTACTACACTGAATAGTACTACACGGTACTACACAGTATGATACTGTGCAGCACTACACAGGATGGTATTGTGGTACAGAGAGTGTGTGTTTGTGCTTTTACTTGACGTTGTGAGAGAGAGAAACCAGACTTTTGTCTTTGACTCCGATCTTCAGATCGACCTGACAGTTCTGCAGGAGACAGAGAAGAAGACTCACTGTGATTGGTCAGAGAGTCTCTGCTGAGGCGTCTGTCCGACCTCTGAGGAGCATCAGACGTTTAGTTTCTTCTTGGACAGATGACTGTTAATTTTAACAATCTCTTATCGTATGCTGATGATATACAGCTGTTCAGCTCTTTCTGACCTAATGAGCCTATCTAAACACCAGTTTGACTGCCGTCAGGTCTTGGTTAAATGATCATTTCCACAGTTAAATTCTGACGAAACAAAGACTCTCCTCATTGTTCCAGATAGCGTCATCCCAAGGACCAAACAATTCTTTCAGTCTGTAAGTTCTCTTGTTAAATCCAGTTGTAACCCTGGATTTATCTTGGACAGTTCCCAGTCTGTAGATGAAGATGTGTTATTTCCAATGTGGAATTACAACAGATTGTTTATCGTTTTATTTTTTCTCACCTAGATTAATTCCCTTTTTAACTGTCTTAATGAATCATCTTTAAATTGGTTGCAGTCTGTCCAAAACGCAGCTGCATGTCTTTTAACTAATTCCAGGAAGAGAGCTCACATCTGTTAGTTTTAGAGTCAGTTTTAAAGTTCTTGGTTTTACTGTTAAAGCTTTGAATAGTAAGGCAGCCCAGAACATCTCATAGCTTTTAGATTACCAGTGGTGCCTTGTACTTGATGATCCCTTCTAACTCAGAGGAGACCTTTAAAAACAGCTACAGACATTTGGGTTCAGACAGGCATTTGGATTTTTTATTTTGTGTTTGTAATAATGTGTCTGACTTTGTGTATTGTTCATGTGCTGTTTTACTGATTTAGCTTTTAATCTTTGTATCTTCTCTTTTATGTCAGGCACTTTATGACTCTGTCTCACTGGATTACTGTGATACTCAGGGTTGGGGTTAGGGAGTGCATTATGTCAGTGATGAATACAGTGAAACAATGATGTATGTTTACCAGAGGAAAAGGTGGTTTGGTTGGTTCTTTTTGAGATCGTGCATTGGCCTTGACAGTGACAATGAGTCCATCTCTGGTGATCTTGGCGGTCGCGGCCTCGGTGAGCTCCACGTTAAAAGGAGCCTTCAGTTGTTATAGAAACAGAAACAACAGAAACAGAGGTGATCACTAAACTTGATGTTCATCTTTAAAATACATCACAACTGATTTCTATTTCTCAACAGATTCATGATAAAATATTTACTGAAAATCTCCTGTAATTGTTTAGATGTTTGTAAAGTTTTGGTTCAGACAGAAATATTTTCTGCTCCTTTAACAGTCGGCTTCAAACTTTCCTCTGTGATGAAGCTTATAGTTAGAGCTGGCTCAGACCTGAACCATCCCTTAGTTATGCTGCTATAGGCCTAGACTGCCGGAGGATTTCCCATGATGCACTGAGCTTCTCTCTCTCTTTCCATCAGTATGGATTTATATCCCATAAATACACGTTACTAACTCAATATCTTCCCTCTCTCGTAGTGTTGTGTTCTTCCGTCTCTCCTTCCTCTTCTGTCACTTTCTGCCTCTGGAGCTGCAGAGTCTGATTTGTGATGACAGGCCTCCTGCTGCTCCTAGCCTTCACAACACCTACCTTTTTTTTTTTTTTTTTAAAATTATTTACTTTACAAATCTGGTCTAAACCTATATATTAAACTATCCTGTGTTGTGGCGTTATATCAATAATAGTCATAAAAACAAAACAGTAAATATGTTAAGAAATAGTGTGCAAACTAGAAACATAATTTTGACTCTTTCTAACGAAATTCTTCTCACCTCAAAACTCACAACTTACAGATGATTTTGCCGGTTCATTTATTTGGGGAGACGGGCGGGTGATGACAGGTCTTTTAAATAAATGTCGTACTGGCAGCGGCTGGTGGCAGGTGGGCAGCAGAGGTGTGTTGTGGGTGTTGGTGTGAGCGTGCGGGTTTGCCGGCCTCGGCAAGGCCGGCATTGGCAACTCCTTTCCGCAATGCATTTGACTGTTTGCTGTATGAAGTCAGACTAATTATTTACTGACTACTTTGTAGAGCTCTGCAGTGATGATGTGTTTCTTGATCAGCCACAATTTAGAATCAGCCTGGTTCCACAAAAAGCCAATGAGTTCTTTCATTGGTTTGGTTATTTCAATCTTATTGATCAATAAAATTCTTATTTATTCAAGATGATCTCTTAATGTACACTACTTTGTTTGATACAATCCAATCTCAGTAAGCTAATGGGCTATAAATAACTAGCTACCGTAGCCATATCTGTAGTATAAATATACTGAAACCTGAGGTTCTGGGTTATTGGTGGATTCAGTGTAATATCTGATTTTCTGAAGATCACCCATTGCTGTTTAGGTTTGAGTAAAAGCCTCAGTAAGTCGCTCTGATGATCTGTGGTGGCTTGAGGTGTGTAAAGGTCACCAATCGGTGGTTCGGCTGCCTCAGGATAGGAAAGGTGCAGTCTGTGGGGACATGCGTGTTGAAGAACTCAAGCCGTATGGCTAATCACCAATTTATTCTTGGTAAGCAACCACCAGCATTTGACAGTTTCTCTTTGTAAACACCTTAATACAATTAGATTCGAGAATTGATCAAAACCTTCAAATCATTGATCATTTCTTTTTAAAACACCGTGGTTGATCACTTGATCTCTAGATCTTAGAATAGTCGATATTGATAGTTTCTCATTTATCATCATATTCCTTCTTGGCTTTTGGCCAGGCTGTCATTTTCGAGAGGGCGGGCTGGTGGGGCAGTCAGTGGGTAAGTCGGGCAGACGGGCCAGACGGGCAGACAGTGGGTAAATGTGAAATCAGTCTTCATTTGAGAACACAGCAACTTGAATACAGCAGTCACAAGCATCAGAAACATGACATTGTATACGGTGTTTGATGTTTAGCTTTGTATTATCTATTTGTGGTTTGAACAGAGGTATTGCAAACGTCGCGGTAGAGTTTCACAGGTGCTGGAACAGGCAGATTGTGAATTTAAACTGTGGTGACGGGCTCGTGGTAACTGCTGAACTGGTGCAGACCTGGGAGTCTGCAGCTGTCTGTGCTGTGTTTCGGTGGAGATCAGACATGTTGACCTGACAGTTGTCGTATAAGTATAACTCATTCGTACTCCTTTGAATGGACGATCTTATTGTGTTAAATAGCTCAATTTGATGAAACTTTAATTATTGGAGAACTGTGATATTGTGATCTCATATAAAAAGTATTATTAGGGATGATATGGTACTGAATCCTGTCAGACCTGATCTGGTTACGTGGCTCTTCGCCGGTGACTGTCCTCCTCGTGTATGCGGCAGGCGTCTCTTTTGAGTTCAGTTTCTTGTTGTTTGTCATTTTACTTGGCCGTGGGTATTATACGCGGTCAGCAGAAAAACGGCAATGAATAATGTCGGTGAGGTCTGTATGTGGTAAATCCGCGAACTGGACTGGTTGATAACGGTCGCCAGTCAACGATGCGGTGCAGGAGAGAGAGGAGGAGGCGGAAGAGGAGGAGGAGGAGGAGGAGGAAGGAGAAGGAGGAGGAGGCAGGAGGGAGGAGGAGGAGGAGGGCGGGAGGAGGAGGAGGAGAGGAGGAGGCAGAGGAGAGGAGGAGGGAGGAGGAGAGAGCCGTGCAGAAGAAGAAGAGGAGGGAGGCAGTTTGCAGGGCCTTGATTCTCTGGTTTAATCTGGTGGTAGTGGTTTCACCATGATGTTGGTTCTGTGAAATGGTTGTTTATTGGTCAGGTGAATAGGACAGGTAGTGGTGTGATATTGGTTATTGAACAATTTGAATCTGAGAAACATGACGTTGTTTCTCATTCTTTGACTTTGTCATGGGAGCAGTTGTAAGTTTTGAAATGAGCAGATCATCAGCACTCTGGTGGTAATAATGAAGACGGTGTGGTTGACTGGGACAGGCACATTGGAGGCAGGGAGATGAGGAGGCTTGCAGAAGTCAGCCAGAGCCAAGCCTGAAGAAGAGAAAAATCTGTGTTTCAGTGAGACATTTGAGAAGAATTCCGACAACAAGTCAACAAATTGTGAAGAAGAAAACTGACAGAATGTTGACTGGATCGTTTGATCAGTTTTGTGACGTTAATGAAGTGAGCTGGTTGAAGACGGTTCGGCTTTGCGATATTGATATATATGTAATCTGCTGTGAGCTGGGAAGAGCCGGGTCATGCAGTGGTCTTTCAGGCTGATGTCTTTTTAGTAGACATATTCATAAACCAGCAGCAGATGGAAGGCCAAGTTTTGTGGTGAATAAGCTTATCAAAAGATAAAGCGAAAAGACAGATAATGGTTTTCAGGGTCGGTGTTGTCCGGTCTCCTGATGCAGCTTTGACCCACCCTACCAAGTTTCTTTGAGGCATTGGCTGCTCGGCTGTGTGGACGTATTGATCAGTTATGAAATATTAAAATGACAGCTGTTGATCTTCCTCAGACCCGTCTTAATTTGACTGTCGGTTTGAGCTACTATTTATTATTTATTCAATATTTACATCTAAACCCTAATTCCTTTTCCTCATATTTCATCAAATATCCAAAGTTTAAAGACATCCAAACTATAAATTATTTAATAAATATAAACTAAATAAAATGATGTTCATTAATATTATTAGTTAATTCTGATTGATAATCCTACAGAGGTTGTTTAATAATAATCTGTTGTTTGTTTATAGGAAGGATGAGTGGTCCTGGTACTTTTAGTCGGTGATCGAATAAATTCAATAGACTCTCATAACATTTGTGATATAGGACATCTTTTGTTTGGCCATGACTAATCTTATGAACTCTATAAATTATCATTTCTGATTTATATGAGAATCATAAATTATCTTTGGTAGGTCAGGGCACGGCATTGCTAACTTCTGCCTTTGTAAAACTCCTTGAACAGATCACAATCAGAGGACAGTGTGACCTGCAGTATGACCTTAGACAATCAAGTTTAGAAACCAGGTCAGCCAGGTCCTTTGAAACCTAACTTGAACACATTTATAAATATACCGGGGTAAAACACACTCTTATTATATTTTAAATATTTAAATAAAGGCAAAAATAGGCTGATTCTAACAGTTTGCTTTAGGGGAAAAAATATATCTTGGTCATAGTCTGATGACACAAAGATATTGAGATAATAATTCTGATCTTACAATTAGAAATCGTATTTGAGTGACGGGTGATGACAGTGTTCTTATTAAATAATATAAGTTACTCCTTAGCCATGACAGCAACTTTTAAAATGTGATAGGCACGGGCCAGGTGGGTTTGCTGGTCAATCGGTTGCATCGGCTCGGGACGGTTTGCAGGTCCGATGATATATGGCATAACGGTATCGCGCGCGTGCGCGCAGCTGCCGGTGTCGCCACCTGTTCGGGGTGATGTCGCGCAACGACGCCATCCTTTTGAAAGGCCGGGTCGCGCCGACTGCTCTTCCGGTCGTCGGGAAATAGTCGACCTTTTGGTACGGTATCGCTTGTGGTATGGTGAAATATTTCATTTTACCTGTTGCGGTACTGTCGAAGCCTCCACCAGATCAGCAGTGCAATATGTTTCAAAAGACTTAAACAGAACTCGCAGTGCTTCAAAGACAAAGTCATCAGCATCATCATAAAACCTGTTGTTTCCTTCTCAGCCTGATAGTTTATAAATAGATGAAATCTGGCAATAATTTTTGGTTACGGTAGTTTCATGGTGGCAGACCAAAATTACGGTAAATATGTTTAAGTTACTCCTGGTAGCTCTTGGTGGCTTGGTGGCACTCGGCGGTGCCCGTAAGTGGCCGACGGCGCCGTGCGGGTCGGTCGGGTTGACGCGAACACTTTGTTTGAGGTGCTGTAAGGGCCTCACGGGCTGAATGCGATTGCAGACACTTTTGACGCAGCTTCCCGTGGTCATTATTTTTGAAACTGGTGAAGGCCGTGGCACGTAAAAATAACTGTGTCGCAGCACGGTAGGCGCACGGTAAACCCATCACAATCTGGACGCAGGTTTGCATAGGCCGTGCTGCTGCGTAACGTCGGAAACTTATCTGATAAAGCGCCAAAACGTGGGGTGAGGACAGTTCAATAGAACAATGACAATAACGGTTTTGTTGCGGATCCTTCGGCAAGCAACACAATATTTTTGCCGCTTTCTCGGGGAACGAGTTTGAGCCCTTAATGTTTAAACCTGCATTATTGCGTAAC
>BRZM01000133.1:842741-914978 GCA_033238685.1 Lates japonicus
GGCATCAGAGAGGATGAGGGGAGCTGAAGGAGACAGATAAAGCAGCAGTTTTACCTGAGGTCAGTGTGTCGAGTCTCCTGATGATGCTTCACTGACCCACCACTACTTATACAGGTTTCTGCTGCAGAGGCTGTTAAACGCCTCCTGACTAAATATGGACATGGAGTCAGTCAGTTGGCTGCTATCTGGTGAAATATTAAAATGACAACTGTGACTGTGCTGATCTCTCAGACCATCTGCGTTACAATGACAAGGCTGCTCAGTTTGAGCTGCACAACAACAACTATTTCAAACTTAATTTACATCTCGACCACAGTTTCTATCGGTGCCTTTTCCCTCATGTTTCATCCAAAATGTCCCAAAGTTTCCAAAGACATCATGAACTGCCAGGTGAACTGTATTATGGAAAATAAAACTAAAATAAATGATGCGTTCATTAATATTACATTAGTTAATTCAGTCTAGTTTGATGAGCTCCACCAGAGGTTGTGTTTTCATGTGTCTGTTTGTTTGTAGGAAGGATGAGGTGTCCCCTGGTACTGATCCAGTCAAACCCAGAATAGAATTCAATAGAACTCTCCTGCACATTGTAGATATAGGACATCTTTTGTTTGGCTGCTGCTAATGTATGAACTCTACTCAGTGTCATTCTGATTTACATAACGCAGAATCATAAAGAGATTATCTTTACAGAGTAATAAGACTGACATTACTTTAACTGTAACTGGCTTTAACAAGGAGGAAAACCTCCAACAGAACAGGATTCCGAAGTCAGAGAGGACAGACTACAGTTACCAATCTGCAGTGATATGAACCAATCAGAAGTTTGGAAACCAGGTCAAAGCCAGGTCAAACTTGCCAGAGCCACAATAGACATATTTATGGGAAATATACCAGAATTAAAACACACTCTTGGTATATAATATGATATTTAAGAAATAAAGGAGCAAAGCAAATGAGCTGATTCTAACAGTTTGCTTTGAAATAGGCAACTATTCTGTGTTTTGGAGTCATAGTCACAGTGAAAACACAAAAGATAAATGAGATAAAAATAATTCTGATCTTACAATTAGAGAAGGAAAATCAGCCTGGCTGAGTGGACAGGTGATGGTGTTTGTCCATCTGTCACAAAGTTACTTCCAACAGCCATGACACCAGCAACTTTTAAAAATGTGATATGCCCAACCTTACCGAATATAGATGGGTTTACTTTTGACACTATCATCAGTTACACAACATCCGAAATAGACAGTTTACCTCCTGGAGTCCCGGCTGACCTCCTCATACTCTTAGTACTCCTATACCAGTACTGCCCTGGCTTCATCAGTGTCCCTCTTCTATCTCGGGACAATCATACACCAACAACCTCCTTCATCCTGAGTAACCCCACCCCCACCACACAGGAAAGACCAGGATCAGCCCCAGTGAGCTGCCCTTCCAGGTCATCCAGGAGATCGGTCCATAGACAATTCCCACAGTACCCATGATGTCCAACCTGTGGTGTCTCAAGGTGTGAGAATATTCCTGTGTACAATTCTAACCTGTTGCTGATGCTAATCCAGTATGGCCTCCTGCGTGAATCACAGCAGTCCTGTGGTCTGTCTGTTTCAACAAAAAAGATCAAAACAATGGGAACTCACTCCAACAGGGTCTTCAAGAGACCAACTCACCAGCACTCTCATCTCATGACCCTGCCACGAGTTGGTTTCTTCCAAGCCTGAAACATGTACTTGATGGTTTGTATATAAAAAGAAGATGAGAATCTGAGCAGCAAAAGATTTTTGGATTCTGACAGTGGTTCATGGTGGTCAAAATTCTGATGAAATATATGTTTAAAGTTTACTCACCATTAGCTCATAGTTAGCTTTAGTGTTAGCACCTTCAGCAGGTACCAGCTAAATGCATCGAGCTGAACAGCACCATCTGGAGTCCAGTCAGAGTTTGACATGAACACCTGTAAGAGGTCTTTATAAGACCTCCACAAGGCTGGATCTGATTACAGACACACACCTGAACCTGGCTTCACGAATCAATATTATTTTTAAAAAAAAGAAAGAAACCCAGAAAGTAGTGTAACATACAGGCCAGTAAACCTGTCTAAAAATACTTTTAATATCACCAACATACAGGAAACACAGTGACAAACACTGCACCACAGTGATAACAAAACCATCCATGCCAATTCGACATAAGGTTTTTATATAAAACCTGTGCTGCTTTCTATGTGCTGTCAGAAATATCACAATCATATAAAACACGTAGGAATTAAGGCAGTAGCTGGACATGACACTGTGAAACCAGTTCAGCAGAAGAACAATGACAACAAACAGGGTTTTTGTTGCAGATCCTTCAGCACCTGAAAGCAACACAGTATTTCTTTTACTTCCAACTTTCCTCAGAGGGGAACGAGGAGTTACGAGGAGCCTTGGGAAAAAAGCATTTAAACACACATTGTACATGTCAACACTGACCTCTACCATCTTGGTTCTTAAATATTTTAGCCCTTTCACTATAAGTCCTGTCTACTCCCGTCTGATTATTTTCCAAATCATGAGTCAGTCGCTGATTTACGTCCTTTCATAGATCTCTTCAGCTCATTTTGTCTGAGCAGCTGCTTCTTTTTTCCACTTAACTTTTTGGTCCATATTAAACATATGCTCACAGCAGCTCAAGTTAAGCCAAATTAGCAACAGTGGCAGTTACAAAGGAAACATATTACAAGAGGACAGCTCAGATGAATAGTAGATCTGACATGTACAACAAAGCCCTGATGCTGTTATTTATGAGGAGAAACTCCATTGACAGCAGCCCTATTCATTATCATCTCTGCACTGCGTCCGGTGACGGCTTAAAAATGATTATGACCAGTATTTTTTATTTAATTTTATTGTATTTAGTTTTCACTCAACACAGTGAGTACAACTCACATTTCCAAGTACCTACCAATGTCTCTTTTATAATGAGGTTCATAAGGAAAAGATTAAGGTTTTTAGCCGAGTACAGTGACTGACCACAGACCGACTTGGAGGCGCCATTTTCACATCTGTTACTACATCCATGATCAGACACATGAGGATTGCCACACAAATCAAGACCAGAGTTTAATCATTTCAAAGAAAGTTATACTCTTTTCTTTATGCATCTGGTCTCAGAGGCCAGGAGCATTCTGGGAAATGTTCACACACGGTAAACAAAATAAAAACAAAATGTTTGAAATACACATAAATCATAAACAAACTGCTCCATATACACAGAAACCACCAGCTGCTGTTGGAATAGGAATATTTAAATCATGAACTCTGCTGTCAGCTGAAAACCTCATATCTCCATTTATTAATACACAATGAAGTAAATGCAAACAAGATTAGAGGTTGTCACATGACAGCACTCACACACACACACACACACACACACACAGTCTGGCAGTGTGTTGTTCTAATCTGGTCTGGTCCAGTTTGGTCTGGTCTGATCTGGTTTGGTCCTGTCCGGTCTGGTCTGGTCTTATCTGGTTTGGTCCTGTCCTGTCCTGTCTGCTCTGGTATGGCTTGGTCCTGTCCTGTCCTGTCTGGTTTGGTTTGGTCTGGTCTGGACATGTTTCCATGGATTTGGTCAGTCTCTCAGTGAGTCTCAGTCCAGGAGGTGACCCAGTGTTTCGGTGACTTCCTGTTCCTGGACGAGAAGGCATGGTCCTGGATCAGGAAGCCGACAGAGTCTGTGTACTGCTGCTGTTTGTCTCATCTACAACTTCGGTGGAGTCGCCACCACGCTACTTGACGAAGAACCCACACTGCACAGAAGACAGGATCGGGCCAGAAACATGCTCCGAACCACAGAGAGAGGAAGCAGAGACAGTCAGTCAGGTAAACAGGTAAACAGGTTGAGCAGGTGAAGAGATACAGGTAAACAGGTAAGCAGGTGAACAGGTAAACAGGTAAACAGGTTGAGCAGGTGAATAGATACAGGCAAACAGGTGACAGGCAACAGGTGAACAGATAAACAGGTGAACAGTGGACAGGTGGCTAGGCGTGTACTGAAGAGAACTGGAGCTGGTTTAAAGGCAAAATACTGAGAGATGTTCATGGCTTTTATTTTGAAAGTATCTTCACTTTACCGTTAGTGTCAATAACTTCTGCACAGGGTCAGAGTCATGTCTGACTGTTTATCTGTTTATATACGAGTTTAATGAAGACAGAGAGCACTGATCACTACAGATCAATACAGTTATTGACAAGCTGATCGATCAGATGCAATGAACTACAGCTGGAAAAAAGAGGAAAGGAAGAAAAGAAGTTAGTGAGAAATTCTCCACCCTCTGGACTGGACTGCTGGAGGGAAAATGCCAGCCAGCAAATATAAATTAGTCAGTAACACTCAGTGACAGTCAGTAAACACTAGTGACAGTCAGTAACAGACAGCTGGTCCTTACAGCAGGGCCTCTGGCAGCATCAGCCCACCACTCAGAGCTCCTCGGGTCAGCCCCTCGTGCCTGACGGCTGGCTCTTCATGTGGGCCTCCTCTGGCCCTTGCCTCAGACAGCCTCTCTGTGCTACCTCCTGAAGAACCCACACTGAACAGCAGGTAAGTGACACAACAGCACTTTACCAACCACAAGGTGATGATGAGAGAACAACTCAAGGATGGAGTTTGATCTGACCCAGAACCAGAACCAGGCATAAACAGTAGACATTTACCTTCCAGAGCAACAGGCAGATCAGAAGCCAGCAGTACACCCCAAGCCAGGACAGACACCACGGGGATGACCACAAGGGCGCTAGAGTCCACCTGATGACCCGTGTCTGATAATGAGGAATTCTAATTCAGAGGAAGAGGTGATTCAGGAGGGAGGAAATAATCAGTCAGTAACCACATCAGGAGGTAACAGGATTTAAATTAAAAAATCACTTAGAGACTAAAAGAAACACTGCTGGCTGTGTAGGCTGTCTGGATCTTACCTCAGCCTGAGGCCTGTTGATGGTGGGGTTTGTTGGTCTGCGCTTCAGAGTCACCGACCAACCAACACACTCCCTGGCATCACTGTAATCCTGGAAACACACAGGATGAACACTGAGCTTCTGCCAGTGGCTGTGTAGCAGTAGGTTAGTTTGGGAGAGGTACAAGGATTATTATTATCTGCTGGGTAGAAGTTATTAAGGTTTCCGTTTTGAAGAAAAATACTACAACTTGCACTGTGTTGCACTAATCATGGCCCTGTAAATATAATAATATAAAGATTTCGGTCTAAACTCACATATATGAAAAGTTCCTTAGGTAACTTCTGGCTGTGATGTGGTGCTATGTAAATAAAAAACCTCACACTTGATATAAATATTTCACGACAAATGAGTCATTGACATAATGAAAAGCAAAGATAACGGAGGGGACAGCAGGGTTGTGTTGTTCTGGATATGAAAGGTTCATGAATGATTTGGCTGCTGTACATCAATGGATCATTCACCACAAAGCTGTTGTTAAAGTTTAGTTAGTATTAGAAACAACACTTTGATTATTGATGATAATCAATTGATTGTACCGATCATGGTGGAATTCCACAGTCTGGCTCCTTTGACAGTCAGAGTCGCTGAGTTAAGTCTGCGTTGATCAACGGACAGACGAACGCGCCACACATCTAGCTCCCTGTGCACAGTCCTGTACACAAACACACATTTCTACTTTTTACATCTCAGGAAATCTGCATTTTTCCTTTAGACCGAAAAACTCTAGGCAGGTTTTTTTTCAGTTGGTGCTCATGTTGATCTTTTGTTTTTTTTGTTTTTTTTTTGTTTTTATCTGGAGTGCCCCATGTGTTCAGCTGTAGAACTGCAGCCTCATAGAGGTATTGTCTTCGGTTGTACCAGAGTATAGGACTTTTCTTCTTTTCCCTGCAGGGGACAGGTGGAATTTTTTCACTCTGCTGCTCCTTCTTCTCCTTCTCTTTCTCCTTCAGACTCCTCCTCCCCTCTTCTTCTCCTCCTCAGCTGACAGCTGAGAAAACAGGAACAAAATCATCACTGACAGGTTGCGGTCAGATGGTGGAAGATCGAACCAGTTAGTGGCGTCTCTGTTAGGATGAAAGCTGGAACTGGACTTTATTTTGAAAGGAATCCCTAGGGCTGATGTTGCGTGGTTGCCATGAGGTTGGGAAGTTGATGATGTTGGGAGGGGCGACAGCGAGGAGCTCTGAGGTGCCGTTCATGGATCTCTGTGAGGGGTGCAGCAGCCACTTCCGGTGGACACTTCCCTCGGCCAAAGTCAAGCTCCACCTCCAGGTTACCGGGGTGACTTCCACCTGATGTGCACCTGTTGGAGAAGGTGGTGGTTTTACCTGAATCTGTTCACATCACTGACAGATCAGACTGACTAGACAAACCCGGAGGGTGAAGAGCAACAGACTGCCGTTCTCCGTCGTCTTCTTGGCGACTCACCAATCAGAAGCCACTGAAGGGTGGGGTCTGGATGACTGATTCTGTCAAGGACACAATCAACCCATGAGGTCATCAAGGTCAGGTCAAAGGTCAGTATTAGACCTCTTATACTGTATTCATTGTAAAGTTTAATGCAATTATGAGCTGTACAATTTAATTCACATCAGTAATACACTGGCAAAATAAAATCTAATATAACACCAACACAATCCTATTCGGCTCATTTTCTAGCAGCTGTACAGTTTTGGATCTACACCCGATCAAGCCACAACATTAAACCACTGACAGGTGATGAATAACATTGATCATCTTTTTATAGCCAATGTTCGCTGGTCTTTCATTCATCCAGCAGCATCTGTGGACCTCTCTAATATTGTGTAGTTTCCTCTCGTGCCACCATTAATGATGGGATGTGGATTATGACCACTGGAAATTGGGTCCTATGGATCTTGGTCCTGTATGAGTTGCTGAGTTACAGGACCTCCATGGATCCATTTGTTCTGAATCATCCCACAGATCCTAGAACAAATTGGGATCCTGGGAGTTGAGCCAAGTCAACACATGGGCTCTTTGTTGTCTTATTACATCATTCCCCAGCTCCAGTCCAGTTTTGTCTATCCCGTCTTCTTCTCTCCCTCTGTGTTTGTATGTGTGCTCTCCTACAGGGCGTGGCATGGCACCGGCACAGCTGCAATCATCATTCATCATCTACTGCTTATCTTCCTGGTCCTACCTCCCTCGGCGCCAGTTTATTTCCGTCCACCATGTGGTAACCACTGGTCCCTCATTTTTGTCTAGCTTTGATAAATCTGTCTTTTGAAAAGAGAGTGTTTGTAATTTGTTCTGTGTGTCACAGTCTTCCGCGTTACCTAGCCGTCCCTGAGGGATCCCTCACTGGTCCCAGCAGACTTCCTGGCTCCTCCCAGACTCTTCCCCACCTGGCTCACCTACCAGACTCCTGGTCCTGGACTTTTCCTCAACCCCTTTTGGCTCACCTGCTGTTTCTTTTGCTGTCACAATTAAAACCACCTCCTTCCTACTCCTTGGTGTCCTGTTTCCTGACTCCAGGCGTGGGGTCCTCATTGTCAACTAACATTTGTGGTGTTCTGGCAATGCTGTCCTGCTGGGGGAGGCCCCTGTTTCCATTGGGAGGTATGCTTGGTCTACGACAATTTTTAGGTGGTGGTACAAGTCATAGTAACGTCCAGATGAGAGAAGGAGCTAAGGTTTCCCAGCAGAATGACAAGATGAGTTGTTCAGTTTGTGATGGTCAATACTGAGGTTGATTGGTGAAGTTTAATATCATCTTAGAATAACATGTGAACAGCACCAGGCAGCGTTTCATTGTGTTTGTACTCACAGAAAGAGGGATGTCTGCAGAGAATACTCCACCAACATGGAGACAGAGAGAGGAGACAGATCTGACTGTTCGCTGAGCCTGAAGACACAAAAAGACACAAATGAATGTTGGTCCAGTAAAACACATTCAGAGAAGTGTCTATGTGGGTGTTAGTGTGTGTCATACGTGGACAGCTGTAGCAGAGACCGGATCTCTCTGGTGTCCAAACTGATGTCAGACGGCTGAAATATGATCAACACCTGGACCTGAAACACAGAAAGAGATGAAGCATCAAGCAGGAGTACTGCAGTACAGACAGTAATATAGAAAACAGTACAAACAGTAGTACAGACAGTAGAAGTACAAACAGTAATACAGACAGTAGTAGTAGTACCACAGAGTCAGCAGTTATAATATGATCTAGAACATTGTTTACCATCTGGTTGCTTTTGAACGGGTTCCCCAGCTCACACAGAAGAACAGTGTCACCAGAACACTTCACTGGTGCTGAGGTGTCACCCTAAAGTCAAACAAACACACAACTGACTGAAGGAGAAACTAGTCCAAGTCCCAGGTTCTTTTCAGGTCAAGCCTCACGTAATTTATCACAGGTCCAGGCGAACTCTCAAGTCCATTAGAGTTTGTCCTGGTCAGCTTTACAGTCTTTTGGGTCTCTAAACATTGCCCAGTGATAATGTAATACAGTAGTTCTAGTGGAAATGACCAGACAGTGTTTTTTTTTTTTTAAATAAAGTCTCTGCAGTCCTTGAAAGTTTGTACAACAAAATAGAAGAACTGCGTGTCCACCATGTTAGTTAAACACAAATGTTGTTCCTGTTTACTCACAACTCAAAAAGAGTCAGTCCTCTTCCCTGCTTTAACTGGTCATGCTCAGTAACTTAAATCGCAGCCTCAGAATACATATCCTCTCATACGCAGACGACACTCTGGTCTACATCACCACTATATTATCTGCTAAAAGCTGGATGACACAAACCTTGATCTTCATTACCTTTGTTCGAACTGCTGAGTAACTGAGAGAAGGTGGGATGCTAATGTTCAAAATGGCATTATGAGCGTCCTCTGCTGGTCGGTCCAGTGACGGCATGTTGCAGATGTTAACCTCGAGAGACAGTCTTTTTATGCTATTGCTAATTGCAAAAACCTGACTGCCATTCTGCCTGAAAATACCTGTACATAGACACAGAAACACATCAGCAACATGATGGCACAAATTAGCTGAGACAAATGAGCTGAGAGATGGTGCAATAGTCATTTCAGGTCTTGTGACTTATGTGATGTCAGAGAGCTGTCAATCATCTGATAAACTACCACCCTTACAACGGTTCAAATCTCCAGTCGATGATCAAAGTCAAAGAGTCAAATAATGTCCCAAGTCATATCTCTTTTCTTTGGGTTGAAGTCTGAATGAAATCCCAGATTCACGTCCCCAGATTCATGGAAATATTCAGAGTCAAACAGAGCAATGCATTACTCTCAATTCAATTGGTACGATCTTTTAGGTTAATCATGAGTCAGGTCTCAAGTCAGAGTCCTTTAAGGTAGCTCTGGGGTAACTCACAATTCCAATCCCAGGTTCTTCAGGGGAAGATTCAAGTCAAGTCTTCCATATGAGAGCAAGTCAAATTATGTCTTTAGAATTAAGTCCAGTAAGTCTCCGTGTCCTGCAAGTTCAGGTAAGTCTCTGGGCAAATCCCAGGTCCTTTGAGAGGCAGTCAAGGCAACTTCCAGTTCTTAAGGCCAAGTCTAAATAAAGTCTTACAATCATGGGCCCTCAGCCACAGTGAAATCACAAAACCAACAAATTTGACAAGAAAGAAGAGCATGAAATGAATTACCGACAGTCTGACATGAAGGAGGATTCACTCACATAGAAGGGTTTCTGGTTTCCATCTATGAACTGGGCCGTCATCTACTGAGTTACTATAGCAGCAGTTATCAGGACCACAGGCCCTTTTGTATGTGGATCTGAGAGATGGAAAAATCATAAAGATCATTCCAACAGTGAGTTTCCACATCAGTGTAATACAAAACAAAGTTCTCTGATATTAGACAGGTTAGGATCTAGGTTTGTTAGTACTGCTCAGGGTTCTGATGCAGGTTCTGAGGGGAGTATTTTTAAAGAGTAATTTCAGATGGATTATGACCTCGATTCTAACTGCTTATCACTTTAACTCTAAGTGGGTTCTTCAGGTTCTGACCTTGGTTTTAATGGGTGCTGTTTGGGTCTGACCTCAAGATCTGATTTTGATCTGGTTTCTGATTCTGGTTCTGAAAGTTTTTGTGTGGGCTTTGCCTGGTTGTCATTAATGAACTGGGCTGGGTTCTGGGCTGGGGTTCTGATCAGGCTCTGATCACGTTCTTACCTAGATGCTGATAGTTTTGATTTTGGCCTAGAGTTAAACCTGGGTCCTAGCCAGACTCTAATGGTTCTGTCTGGAATTATAATAGTTCCTATAGGACATTCTGGATTGTTCTGTAGGTTCCTGACCTGTTTCTGATGGGTTGAGGTGTCTGGCTCAGCACAGAGCGTTCAGGTCCTGCACAACATTCTGTTTTGGAAACTTCTTTTGCAGAGAGACATTCAGGGGAGAAAACCAGAGGTTCCACTTTGTCACCGAGGATCAGACTCTGAAAACACAAACAAACAGAACAGAACCTCAACACTTTACATGAAGGAACTGTTCTACTGTTCACGCTGTTTGTTTCAGATCAATCTCTGCCATAAAACAGCATCAGGACACATGATGAGGACTCAACAGAACATAAAGCCGACTGAACACTGAGTCTCTGCCCGGGTCTCAGGTCTGTGCAGGTTAATTTAAATGAAGAGAAACTGCTGCTTGAGGAAACCAGGCCGAAGGCAGATGGATGGTGGACAATGACCAGCAGGAATGTAGGCAACAGGATTTATAGTTACTGGAATAAATGCATGAAAATCAATGTGCTGATGTGGCTGAGGCTGAGACATGTCAGCGTCTCTTAGTCATCACCTCTGAACATCAACACAGGGCGACAGGCGACAAAAGCTAGCTCATGAAAAACTGGGCAGTAAACATGCTGATAAGACCGATGTGCAGACGTGACAGGACATTATGAACATCATGAACTTTACTTCAACCTGTGCTGTTCGATGATTTTGCCTGAGAAACACCCATAACGCTAAATGAGCAATCAACCCTCTTGTGTCAAAACATTATTTTTTCAAAGGTGTCAAACTGTTCTCGAGATCGTCAGCAAGTTGTTGCAGGATCTTGAACAGAGAGTTTAATGTTTTCCCTCTGAGCTCTGTTGAAGCAGGATGTGAACTGTTAACAGCTGACTGATTAAAGCTTGGCAGTAAAAGTCTTGATGTTCAGCATCAGTCAGTCTTATCACACACAGCAGAACTTCCTCAATATCTGAAACTGTCTGCTGAAATGCATCAGATGTGTTTAACCACAGGGAAATCAACATTTAGAGTCAAGCCACAAACATTTCCTTAGAGTTCAGATTTATCTCTTCTTATTAATGGTAATGACATTGTTGTGTCATTAGCATTTATTTTACTCAGTTGTGTGTTTAACTGAACGATCTGTGGGTTTGTCTGTTTGAAAACTTTCTTGCCTCTAATTGCTCTTTGATGGATGAATAAAGTTTTCTGAATCGATCTGTACTGAACCTGATTCCCAGCCTCTGTTTTTTTTCCTCCTCAAATAAAAACATCTCAGCGTCTGCTGCTCAGATCATCAGTGAGGTTCCTGATTTTCAGAGGATCAGCCTTATAGATGTTAATGAGCTCTTTTCTACAGCGCCACCTTCAGGACAGATGTGGCTGTGATGACAGCTGCAGCCTGTAGGGGGTGCTGACAGACTCTTATCTCACCTGCAGTCCGACTTCTAGGTTTCCCAGAGTTTTTGGCATTGACAGGAACGGGCCGCTCTTCCCGTTGTCCACGGAACCGAAGAAGCGGGGCTTGATCTTGGTAGCATCGGCGGTCACGGTGGAAGTGGACGACTAAGAGAAAAACAACACACACCGTCAGAAATAAAACAGCTTCAAACACAAAGTGACAGTTCATCAGGAAAAGAAACACAAATGATTTCAGTCAGACAGAGATATAACTGATCAGACTGAATCATCAGTTGTTCACTGACTCAGTCTTTACATGATGATAAAACTGATCCACACAATAAAAAGAATTTGCAATATTTCAATTTGTTAGCAAACAAAGGAGGCTAAAGTGGAAAAGTTGGTGAATTGATAAAAGTAAACTAGACTCAGAACCTCAGAGAATGTTCTTCTGTAATTAGAGAACATGGAGCCACAGGACCTGGGGAATAACGGTGTTAAAACCTGGAAATGCATATAAAGAAATATAGAGCCTAAAATTAAACTTCAGAAAGAAGATTAGAATAAAACATAAAACTCTACATCTTTTTATACCTCCGTAAACAATAACCTATTTGTATTCAATATTCATCATGATAATTGATTAAAATGTAAAATAACTGAGTTGTAAAATAACTAATTTAATGTAATTGTGTTTTTTTCCTTTTGGTCTTACAGCTCTGATATTCTGTTTTTTTTTTTTTTATTGATATTTTTTTGGCAGAGTGTGTAGGGTTCAGCCTCTTTTTCACTTATGTGTATTGATTAAATTTGTAAAAATACTTGTTTTCATGATCCATATGACTGAAATAAAACAATTCATTCATATTCATTCATTGCTTTATATTTAACGGGTGATCAAAGGATCAGTTAGGATCAGCTCAGGCGTGGCGTCTGACATCAAAATGTTTTAAATTGATTTATTCAGTTGAATTATTCCAGATTCCCTTAAAGGAACATTTCAGTTCACGTCCGCAGATTTAGTCATATTTCAACATTTCGTGTTTCTATGAACTCAGCCTGAGTCTGGTTATATTTCTAAAGCTGATGAAATATTATTTTAAATGATTATTTATTATTGCCTTTGGTTCAAGTTCATACAGTCTGAAGAACTGGATTCACATTTTCTCTGTTTCCAGTCTTTAACAGATTCATGTTTCTGAATGAATCAATAATTAATAATCATTAGTGTGTGTGTGTGTGTGTGTGTGTGTGTGTGTGTGTGTAGAGGTTTTGGTGCCATAGCAACAGTGTGACCTCGTCTCTGATTGGTCAAATTAACAAGACAGATGTAGGACACACAGAGCTCTCACAGAAATAGGTGTGTGTGTTTATGTGTGTGTTTATGTGTGTGTTTATGTGTGTGTTTATGTGTGTGTGTGTTTCTCAGATGTAATAATATCAGTTTCTGTAATGTGATTTATCATTCAGAGAAACACAGAGGACAAAAGGACACATAAGGACACAGCATGATGTCATCTGTGTGTGTGTGTGTGTGTGTGTGTGTGTGTGTGTGTGTGTGCGTGTGTGTCACTTTGCTGATTAACAGGCTTTGGTAGGCCAGCTTTGTTCTGTCGATCAATCCAACTTGGTTAATTAGCTGAAGCACACACAGGAAACTGTTGATGATCAGTAGTGACTCTGGACCATAAACAGACTCGTTAGCATCATGTCCTTATAAACACCACATCTATCAGGTTAGCATGTTAGCATTAGCACAGATCCCTGGAAACAGGAAACTGATGTCAGTCAATGATCCTGTTTGTCTATGTCACTTTTTTTTCTTTCAGGTTTGTTTCTCTTGGTTTTTTCATCAGTCAAAGGAGGAAACGTCAGAGAGGACAGGTAGCAGAGAGGACAGGTGTCAGAGAGGACAGGTGTAAGCAGAGAGGACAGGTAGCAGAGAGGACAGGTGTCAGAGAGGACAGGTGAGCAGAGAGGACAGGTATCAGAGAGGACAGGTGAGGCAGAGGACCCAGGTGAGCAGAGGACAGGTGTCCAGGAGGACAGGTGTCAGAGGAGGTGGAGTGAGCAGCTCAGGTAGAGACTGGTTAGCTTCGGGTCGTCATCCCCCTAAACCTGCAGCAGCTCGGTTCTCACACTGTTAGAAATAGCACTCAAATTTCAATAAAACACCTGCCCATAGGTGGGCTGGAGGGAAAACATGAGTCTGTGGAAAGGCAGTGGATGGTCTCACAGGTGAGAGGTGTTGTTGTCCTGGGAAACTGAACCTGTGATGTCGAGTTCTCTGTTATTCTTTCTAATCTGTGGAGCAGACAAGCAGACTGCAGCAGTGGAGCCAATGGCCGTCTGATTCATAGCTCAGCTGATTGTAGTGAACCAGCTGGATCTGTGGGATCAGGTCTGGTCTCCTGACAGAGGCCCAGGTCTCCTCCTCTGCCTGGGATTATTCCAGCCCCTGGGAGCTACAGTCTCCTCCAGGTTCCAGCTGATGAGCAGATGCAACAGCTCAACCTTGAGCTGGAGACAGGCTACGTCCCATCTTTCCTCCCAACCCCGTCCTCCTGGTCCTGGGAATCCTGGTCCTCCACCAGCCTGTCTCACTGTACCAACATTTACTGCCTCTGCTCTGTCTGAACCAGGAGACTTTTTTAAAACCTGTTTAATTAGCTCTGACTTTGAACATCTATGGGTTTCACTCTGTTAGGCGTGTCACTCAGGCACCAGACTCATTATTTCCTAAGAATTAAACTGTTTTAAAGTTTTTATTTTAACTCCTCATTATTCCTGAATCTATATGAGCTAATCTGCTCTGTGTTTACAAACAAATAAATAAATAAACTGATCGACTGATTGTCTTTTTGATTGATGTCTCAAATAGTACCAACTCCACCAGCACCAGTTCAGGTTTACTGTGTGACCTCAGAGATTAAGTCACATCAGTTCATCTGGACAGGGCTCAATCTGTGAATCACTGCCTGTAAACTTGTTGTTGTTGTTGTTGTTGTTTACTCACACAGTGTTGTCTCTGTCATCTTCTCTCCAGTGCTGAAATTGTAGGAGAGACACTGCCTGCACCTGAATACTGACATGAAAACACACTGAGTTAGCCTGTTGGCTTGTTAGCCACAGCTTGTTGGCCTGTTGGCTTGTTAGCAAGTATCGTCTGTGAATCTCACAGAGGCGCGGTTGTTGGGTCCAGCGGCGTCTGGAGAAACTGCAAGTGTTTCCTTGGTGAATGACTGAGTCGAGGTTCCTGAGGAATCAGTCCTCAATCAATCATTCAAAATCAGCTGAGTCAAATCATCAATAACATGACAGCTTCATAGATTATCATCACTGACTCAAATAAATAATCAACATGTAAATGTCTGTATTAGTAGTTACAGATATGACCTAGTTCTGTGAGGCTGGTGCATCCATGGATTCACTGTTGTGATTCGTATCTACTTTTTAATTGTTACTCATGTTGCATTTTTCTGTCTAGTAAACATGACACTGATTTGGAGAATTTTAAGAAGAAACTGGTTTAAGACTTTTATTCTTCCTGTCCTGTTCAACCACAAAGTGTTTATGTTGTTTTTGAACAGTAAGTAGTTGTAGGTAGTTACAGGTGTTTAAGAGTACCTGAGCGGAAGCGGCAGTGTCATCAGAGGAACCAACCACCAGGTCTGGATGTTTGTTCTTATCAACATCAGACCTGCAGACGTCAGTCACCGAAAGTCCTGAACCAGGAAGTCTGCTGCCCTGATCACCTTTAGAAGTCTATTATTATGTTTGTGAGGACCAACTTTTAGACAATCACACTGAGATTCGATTCAAGTTCAGGGTTTGGGTCCTGAGGAATGCATCACATTAGTGAGGGTCTTCACAGGTAGAGAAAGATAACTTTGTGTGTGTGTGTGTGTGAGACCTGGCTCGGTTCTGTAAGACCCCTTACTGCTCGGTCCAGATCATCACAATTCCTCTTTCATGGAGCGGGCTCCGACTGCGATCTGAAACACAACAATGACTCATCACTCCGACTGATACGAACACTGCGTCATCGTCAGTATAACGCTGCATCCTCACCTTGGAAGCCGTCTTGGTTCCAGGTCTCCTGCAGCACTAACAGCCATACAAACGCAGATCCGGCTGGTCCACTCCAGCATCACACTGAGTTTAGATCAAAACTTCCTCCTGAGTTCGTAGGCGTAACTGCCCCACCGCCTCAGCACAACGATGGAAGTAAAGGCACCCACCAGTAGGTCATTCCACCTGTTGGACGAAAACAGCCATCTATTATTGACTGAAAAGTTCCACAATACGTTTTCTGACTTCAGATTTAATGTTTGAGTTTTATCCTCATCTCCTCACTGGTGCTGATGATGGAAAGGCGCAGCTGAAAAGAAGTTCATGAAAGGTTTAAAACCATAAACTTTAAGTGATTCTGAAGAGCAACAATGAGATTTTTTTACCGTCGTTGTTGATGTCGGTGGTACTTGCAGTGTTACCGATACGGCCCGTCTGATTACCCGTAGACCTCTGCTGAATCACCAGCTCCTTGAACCGTTTCACCACCAACAACACAGACCAAAACTGTCATTTATTGTCCTTGAGCTCCTGTTCAGCAATGAGCAATCAATAGATCAATAGATGATTCCATCTGTTGGTAATTGGATGTGAGGGTAAGTAAAACCGTCCATCACTATTACTATGGTTTCATTCTCCTTAGAGAGAAGGCGACAAGCCTGGTGACAGAATATCCTGAAAACAAACACAGGTCATATCAGGGTGATGAACCCCGGGTTCTCAGGTGACCCCCATCACACCAGGCTGGGACCAGGTCTGATCTGAGTGTTTCTGATGACTGATGTTCTGCAGCTTTTGTTTTCTCTGGTTTCTTTCTTTTTTTTTTTATTCAGTAACATTAGATCATATCAGGTCACACCTGATGATACAGGTGGGGGTTTAAAGGGACATTCACCTATATAAATATTTCCTCTCCTCCATTTTTGTGAAAGAAGCTCTGGGTGTCATAGTCATGGTCAGGATTCATCCAGGAAGCGTGGGCGTTTCCACAACCCACACACACATAAAGAAATTAAACAAACTTGTGATGATCAATAGAATGAGTAGAATAGAGTGAGGTGGTACTTGCCGTTCATAGCTTCCAGGTGATCCATTGATGACCTCCAGTCTGACGAGGGCTGAGATCACTTACACATGGCCACCTCTGACATCATCAGGTGACTAACACACACACACACACAGGTTTACTGACATGTCATGGGTCATGTATGACTGATGTGGGTCATAGCGAAAGCCTACCGCAGGAGCTGCTCTAGGTTCTGCCAGTGCATATCGCTTTGTTGTACAGGTCGTTTCCCCGCGGAGATAACATCGACAATCATCTGTCTGATTTTAGTCCCAAGAGTTTCGCGGCGATGACCACAGGCCTGGAAAGAGGGCGCAGGGTAAGTTAGTTAGTTAGTTAGCTAACTAGTTTGTCAGTTAGTTAGTTAGTTAGGTTGGTTCTTTTATTTTTTCAGTCAGGTTAGTCAGGTTAACAGTTAATTAGTTGGTTTGAAGTATCATCAGTCAGTTGAGTTTACAAACCGACAGTTGGTTACCTGATAGTTAATAAGTCAGTTGATCAGTCTGACTACTGGTGAAGTAATAGGGTTGGTCTACCTCAGTCTCCACCTCTGTATGTGAAGAAGTATTTTTGTATTTTTGGGTGAGCTATTTTACAATTATCCTGACTGTTTAATCAGCCAATGAGAGCACAGACTCACCAGGATCCTCCTAATTAGGTCCTGACTGGCTAGGACGCCCAGCCACATGTCTCATACAATTCCTCAGACGGGATGGGTCTGGAACAGGAACAGACCCATGTGGAGCAGCAGCAGGCGCTGTTTGTTTGTTCAACCACACATTAAAATTAAGTCCTCCTGATTGTGGCCATAGCCATGGTTGCGGCTGATTACCGCCCACTCCAGGACGGAGCCTTATCGTGTGTTTGGCAGCAGCAGATAAAAGCAGCAGCTGTCTGCTCTGTCTGAGAAGCAAATGGACGACTCTTAATGCACACCAGGACACGGAATAACATCGAAGACTGATTTTCAGCCCCGAGTCTGGCTGTCCAGGCTCAGAGCAGCCTGCTCTGTGATTGGCTGACACAAACCTCCAACCTGCACACACTAACCAGAGACCAAATCAAATCAGATTAGATTAAATGAACTTTAATGAACCTGTGTTCCAGAGAGGTCAGAGTGCAGGACTCACCTGGATCTGGGCTTCATCCTGCTGCAGTCAGTTGGTCGTGGTGATAGGGCAGACATACACTCCTCCTGTTTGATTGGCTGCAAACACCCGAATACTTTCCTCCTGGAGCTCCTACAATAGCCTTTCAGCAGCATGGAGAGGAAGGTGAGACAGGTGAAGGTCTGTGACCTGCAGACCCAGACACTGCATCCTGGAACTCCTTCAAGGACCCTGGAATGCTCAAATACAGCTTTTGAATGCATCGTGGAACTTGTTCAATGACACCTTGAATATTCTGAAAGGACACAAGTTGCCTTTAATCAATCACTGAAATTGTTCAAGGACCTGGAATGTCTTGAAATGCCCCACAGGCATTTTAAAGCATCCTAGTTCCTCTATTGACACCTGGGCGTCCTGGGACTCTGGGTCAGAGAGATGTTAGTTGGCTGGCACAATTTATGGGTCTGGGTCACGGAATAAATGAAGAGGCGTGCAGGTCTCAAGGACACATGCACCACAGGTGGAGGACAGGAAACAGACAATGACAGACAGAGAGGTCTGCTGTCTCCTTTATTTGGTATTTAATTTGTTGTCGATCGTCAGCTGATCAGCCAAAGGTCATGTGACTCAGATCAGCTGGAGAAATAAACACAGTGCTGATTAGGAACCTGAAACGCTGCTGTTTGTTTTTATACATCAACAAACTGACTGAGAACAGAACTCGACTCCCAGGTGCATTTCACAACAGCCAATCTGCGTCTCCTGTCCAGTAACAGCAGAACAGAATCGGCTCTGATTGATCCACCGTCTCCATAGGCCTCCCGAGGCTCATGGTATTGTAGTGTTTAGAACACCCCCACCCACATACACACACACACACACACACACACACCTCGGGACTGGAACAATGTGAAATGTGTCCAAACAGCTGTGAATTTATTTAAGTGGCAACTGAGTGTGTGTCAGTGTGTCGTCAGTGTGTGTCGGTGTGTGTGTGTGTCAGTGTGTGTGTGTGTCGTCAGTGGCAGATAGTGTGTGAGTGTTCATTTGTCGTGCTCAAGGCCGTCCACTCAGGTGTGTTACCATGGCAATGACATACAGGTGTCACGTCACGAATGGATATCAGCTCCAGCCACTAAAATCTGCCTGGAAGCTCTTCAATGCCCAGGCAACCATTTTCAAGGACTGCTGCTGCTGCCTCAAGGGCCTTCTCCAGGTGTCTGATGAGCAGGACTCTGAACCAATCAGAGGAGACTTCGACCTCCTGACCTCTGAACTCCCACAGGACACGACATCATTACTGTGTGTGTGTGTGTGTGTGTGTGGTCCATTAACAGCCAATCCAATTAGAGAACATACAGAGACGGTTGTCATGGTGACAGTGGAGACGGACAGTCCTGTGACCTCTGAGTGACCTCTGAGCTCAGACTGAGTCAGACCTGGTCCAGCTGCTGGACTGGAACAGACCAAAACCTAGTGGAACTTCCTCAAGGATCCCTTTAACCTCCTCAAGCACCCCTACACTCTGTAACCCACAGAACCTCCAAGGACCTCAGAAACGCATTCAATGACCTGAACACCTTCCCAAGGACTCCTCAATAAACTGCTTTACTGAGCCCTGGAACATCTATCAGGATTTCAAGGACCCCTACATCCTTGATAAGCTCAGTGTGCCCTGGAACCTCTTCAAGGACCTCTGGAACCTCTTCAAGGCCCTCTCCTCCTCTCCCTGATGCACTGATGTTTTCCCAGACTCCAGGAGAATCCAACACAGTATTAACGCTGCAGGGCGTCACCTGACTCTGAGAGTGTGTGTGTGTGTGTGTGTGTGAATGTGTGTGTGAGTGTGTGTGTGTTTGTGAATTCCTGTTGTGTAACAGAGTTAAAATATTTTTCATTCACATGCACAGAGTTATTACACTACAACACACACACTGACCACTGAGTGTTCAGACAGAGCAGAACAGTCTGCTGCTTGTTGTTGTTGTTGTTGTTGTTGTTGGTGACAGTGAACATCAGCCTTGTATTGATTCATTTCACCTGCAGCGACAGGAGAGAGTCCTCCTTCCTATCAAACTGTTTCAGTTCAGTTGAACAGCGACAGAGTTTCTCAGACAGTCAGTCAGTTCAGACCTACACCACCAAAACCAGACTTCTTGTTTGTGCCACCACATGACACCTGTCGGCCTATCAGAGAGCAGCACATCTCTCTGTCTGTGACTTTGTCCCTTCAGTGGAGTTTTCAGAGGAAGATGTGGTTTCACGGCTCCATGTGAGCAGTTCACAGTCAAACCACATTGACAGACAAAGTACAGCCCAAACAGAAAGTCTGAGAAAAGACTGACAATCATTTACCTAGGCACACCTGAAAACCAGACATAGACCTGAACCTGAGACAGGGTCAGACAGGTAACAGTCGTACAGGTAGAGTGCAGACAGACAGGTGTACAGTCAGACAGGTGTGTACTCACAGGTAGGCGTCTGTCTTCAGGTCTTGGTGCAGGGCGACAGACAGTCCAAACAAACTTTCGTTCCTTCCCGTCTTCAGCAGTGGGAACGACGTGTCGAGGTTAAACGCCAAACACACACTGACACACACACTCACACACAACACACACATACCTGACGCCATGGGGAAACACACCTGAGAGGACGACAACAACAACATTATGTCACTGTCTGACAGGTAAAACACAACATCATCTGTAAAGCTGAGGACAATTAATTATTAATGTTTGTTGGTTTATTGTTTTTTTTAATCAGTGTGTTGAAGTCATGTGACTTGCTGAACACTCTCACCTGGTGAACAGGTGTCTACCTGGTCTGAGTCTAACACCTGTCTCTCTGACTGACGTCAGAGTCAGAGTAGCTCAGGGCTCTCTACTGGATCCTGTTGATATTTGTTTCTATGCAGACAATGCTGTGTTGTACTGATCAGCACTTTTTAAAAATGTTTTTAGCTAGTTAGTTAGTATTTTAGAGATTGTTTGTACTGGAGATATTTTATATTTATGTAGTGACTCAGTATACTGTTGTGTTGTTGCCTTTAATCATCGTCACCTGACTGCAAACCAAGTTTATCTGGGAGAAATAAACGACTGAGCTGAACTGACCTGAGTCACCAAAGTAAAACTTTCTCTGATGTTTCAGTGTGTAAATCATAACTGTATCATCATTCATTAACTGGACTAAACATTATTATTTTCAGTGTAATTCTCTGGTAAAAATCATTAATTTCACTGTTGAATAAATGAATTTTTGTGTGATGACCATAGAGATGATGGTTGGAGACGAAGCTGCTCGTTGTTGTTTCTGATGATGAATAATAATAACCGTATTTTTCTCTGTGTTCAGAATCTAACTCAGATTATTTTTACACTACGGTATCAGTACTTTTACTTCAGTGAAGATGAGAGTATTTGTTCAAACACTGATGCTAAAAATCAGAGTTAAGTTTATCGAGTACTCAGGAAACTGGAGCTGGAGTAATCTATTACAGAGACATCAACTAACAAGGAACAGGAAAACAGATGAAGCAACATTGTTGTTCCACATGTGGCCAGATTGTCAGAGAAGTTTAGAAGACGGACAACATCCGGGTTCATTTCAGACCCAGCAACACCCTCAGACAGAAACTGGAGGACAAGCTGAACAGTGTTGTATGTGCTGTGTGATCAGACAGCAACCAACACAGGAGATCCAGCTCATCAGGAGCCGCCGTTTGTCTACATCTAAAGGAGAAGGGACACTCAGACTCTCTGAGGACAATAATGTCCACATCCTGGACAGAGAGGAGTGACGGAGGACATTTATGTCCATCAGGAACAGCCATCTTTAAACAGAGGTGGAGGCTACAACACCAACCATCAGTCACCTACAACACAGTCCTGAGATCCTTTAACCTCCATCCACACCTCCGCCCATGTGATCGAGTCACATGACAACAGGGTGGGTCAACGACTCTCAGGACACCTCCAACAGGTTAAACACCAGGGACTCTCCAGCCAGCCTCTAGACCTGAAGAAACCTTTCAGACCTGAAACATCTTCAAGAAACTAAAACAAGTTTCCAGGTTCCTTCAGCTCTGACACTAAAGATCACACTGAGCTACAGACAGAACTGAAGTCATCATGTGGATCCTCCACAGTCAGACCAAGTCCATCAAAAACCCAGACGTTCCATCTTTAACATCATGACTCTCAATCCTGTTTCTCGTTGTTTTTCTTCCTACCTCTGCTCTGACTGTAATAGATTACTTCTCTCCTCCTCCTCTGACTCCATCATTACATGCAGCTGATAAAGAAAACTTAAACATTAATTTTACATCACTTCAGTTCGTTGATGATTCTAATCAAACTGTATTTTTCTCTCAGAGTATTTTTACAAAGCAGTATTAATACTTTTACTTCAGATGAGAACTTGGTTCTGATTAAATCATTAAAGTCACAGTTCAATAATCTGCAGTTTGAAGAGAAAACAAAGAATCAAACCTTTCAGCTCCTCTGTCTGTAACTGACAGGTCGCCTGTTTGATTCCCGCTCTGCTCTGACTGACTTCTCCTCCGGCTGCAGACGACTGATCTGCACACGCTCAGTCTCCCTCTCTATATATATAAACCCACCCCCCTCCCCACCCTCCTCATTCTCATTCTTCAGTCGTGATCGCTCGCCCTGAAATGAAATCATGTCTGTGTGTGTCTTTAACCCGCCACACACACACACACACACACACACACACACACACACACACACACACAGAGTAAGAGAGAGACAGGCCATAAATGGATTTGGGTGTGCGAGGGGCACCTTGATTGTCTCTCTCTCTTTCCACACACCCTCCTGTTTTTAATGTGTGTGAAAGTGAATGATTTACCAACATTATGAGGTCTGAACTTTGATTGCACACACACACACACACACACACACACACACACACACACACACACACACACCTCCTTATTTCAGCTTCCTGTCTTTGTGAGAACTTCCTTTTTTCTCCTTTTTCTGATTTTCAGACACAAACTTCATCAGTCAGCCTCACACACACAGTTATTCTTCTGTTCAACAACATCGTGTCACTGTGATACGACAACACACACACTGTTCACACACTGACAGGACGATGTCTGACTTACTGTCTCGTTAACCACAGAACTAACGAGGTTGGTGAATAACGAGCTCAGAGGGTTTTTTTATTTGTGTTTATTGAATGAACAGAGAGAAGAGAAAGAAGCTCAGAGTTTGATCTGTTCATGAACTCAACATCAGCTCTATTCTCAGGGATCAGCACACTGTTCACAGCTCAGGTAAGTGTTCAGGTAAGTGTTCAGATAAGTGATCAGATAAGTGATCAGGTAACTGTTCAGGTGAATCTGTTCTGAAGAAACTCTCCTGTTCCAAGAATCACACTACTATTGGTTGATGACTAAGAGAGAAATAAACTCATTATTGTTGTTATTAGATTAATGATTCATGTCTGTGTTTATCATCGTCCTCTGTTACAGTTTTATGACCTTTTCACTCTGATATCTGTTGAAACTACAGATCTGAACACTGCATCTAAATAACTTAAAGCAGCAGTGTGTAGGATTTACTGACATCTAGTGGTGAGAACTCAGACTGCAGCCGACTGAACACCTGTCCCCTGAACTCTCCCACTCCGAGCGTCAGAGAGTCTACGGTGGCCGTAGTGAGAGAGTCTTGTGTTTTGTTGTCACTTACAAATGTCTGAAAGTCAGGACTAAATATCAGAATTTGTTTTAAAGCCTCAGTCTCTGACAGCAGTGTCTCTGCTGCTGATGACAGGAGGCTAACCTGAGTCCTCTCCTGGGGAAACTCTGTATATTTAGATGTTGTAGGTAACAGGCTGTGACGTCAAACTCACAGTTTGGTTCAGTTCGTCCGTTCTGGGCTCCTGTAGAAACATGGTGGTCTCTGGAGGAGGAGCTGCTCCTGTGTAGATATAAACTGTTGATTCTGAGAGAACGATGAGCAGTTCGAGCTGATTACAGTCTGATAAAAACATGTTGAAGATTATATTCTGTAAATGTTCCACACTGGAGCTTCTACTCAGCTTCAGTAGAATAAACAGCTCTAAAAAGTGTAAATGTGGCTGAGCTTACAGGTGTTGAGATGGTGACGTGTAAACTAAAATTACCATTATATCCTCAGGGTTTATTAAAGCTGAGACGCGACATTTTACAACCTGGAAATAAGCATATTTGCATTTAATTAGCTGAGTATTAAATGAGTTTTGTGTGAGACAAATTGCACTAAGACTTGTTCATGTTAATGTGTTTGTACTCGCCCCTGGCTGCTGCTTATCAGATCACTGTGGGGATAACAGAAGGAATGAGCTCTGGATAATATATGAAGTCACAGTTTACAGCTCAGATAAAATCAGTAGAATATAGAATGGACTTCGGTTTGAGTCTGAGGAGAGTTCAACTGGTTCTCACAAAGATAGACATATAAGAACATGTTATACCTCCAGCTGCATCAACACACACACACACACACACACACAGGTTATATGATGCTGTTGTCACGTCAACAATATTCAATCAGACAACAACCTCTGACCTGAAACTGACAAAGAACAACTGATCAAAGGCTTAGTGTTTTCAAAACACAGGAAAAAGACCTGCACCTAAAGGCACCACACAGATTAGAGCTGCACCTGAAGGCACCACGGAGACCTGAGCTGCACCTGAAGGCAGCACAGCTGCTGTACACTCTGCACGTGACAGGAAATGGCTGAAAGAACACAGAAACACTGAGACTCTAATCAAACGTTTCCTTGTGTGAAACAAACTGATTCTGTTTCCTGCTGCTGCAAAAACAAACTGCTGTGAATGGACAGAGTCACTGATTGGCTCAACTGAACAGCCAATCACAGAGTCCCTCAGCTTCCTGTCTGACACGTGGTAATATGTTGGAAAACACTGAACTCATCAACATCATGTTCTACAGAAAGAAAATGAAGCTTTCAACGTGTTCAGTTTCCACCAGTTTAATGTCTGCTGACATATTTTTAAAGGTGCTACATGCTACATAGCTAACATTAGCATTAGCAGCTGTTTACTCACCAAGAACTTCAGCCATCGTTGTGTTTACCAGAGGTTACGATACGTCATCTGAGCAGAGCGACTTCTTCATCCTCTCATGGTCGACTGAGGCAGACGGTGACTATCAGAAAGTGATGAGACAAGTCAGCATGTTAGCATGCTAACGTCAGAAGAAAGGGAGTGATAGAAATAGAAGCAGAGTGGATTTGTGGATTCAGGTGTTCAGCAGGATAATGTTTTGTTCAGTTTTCTGCCTCAGAGTTGAGCCTCAGTCTGTTCTCCCACAATGCCGTGCAAAAAAAAAGATGGCAGAGCTGCTCACAGCTGGAAAACATAAATAAAAATACATGGACGTTGTTTAAATAGAAAAACAAAACAACAAAAATATCGTAATTGATGTTTAACTGAACCCATGTCATTATCTGTAAATTTAATGATTAAATTAATTTTTTAAAACTATTTTCCCTTTAATTATTTTTTTTATCAGAGTTTATAATTTGTTTAATTTCAAATCTCGTTAAATGATTCTTCTTCCACTTTGATCTGGTTTGTTTTGGTCTCATGTTTTTGTGACTTGTTCTCAAAAAAGAAATAATTTAAATAGGACAAACGGTCCCTGAAGGCACCACAGAGCAGCTCAGGTGACAGCTGTGACATCACAGTGACATCACAGCAATTGATCAATTGTTGTTTTTGTTTTATTTCTAAACTCTTAAGGTGGAGATCAGAATAGTTTTGATGTGTGGAGGGTGGAGGATTTACTGACATCTAGTGGTAAGAACTCAGACTTCAGCCGACTGAACACCTGTCCCCTGAACTCTCCCTCTGAGTGTGTCAGAGAGTCTACGGTGGCCGTCAGGGGACAAAATGGAGTTAACTTCCACATCAACTACTCAGAAAAACTAAAAGTTTTCTTTCTGTTATTGAGCTGGTTTATGTTTTATTAAGTGAACATTAAGACATGAACAGCTCCTGTACAAAGCCACAGTTCAGTTTGTCCATTCTGGGCTCCTATAGAAACATGGTGGACTCTGTGGAGGAAGAGCTGCTCCCTGTGTAAATATAAACTGTTCATTCTGAGAGAACGATGATCAGTTTCAGTCAGAGCAAAACAAACATCAAGTTCAGAAAAAGCTACAAAAACAAGAACTTCAGATTTCTTCTCCATGAAAATCCTTTGAAAAACCACAAAACCTTAGAGATCAGTTTGATCTGGGGGAGATTATGAAATCTAGATAATTCTGATCTGGATTAAAAGGTTTGAAACACTGGGTCCTGGTGATCCCAGCCAGCTGTGAGGCAGCGAACAGGTGTGGTGGTGAACAGCAGCCTCTTGTGGCCAAACTCAGTATTACAACTACAAACACTGAGGTGAAAAAACTGATCTTCAGAGCTACTGTCACAGACACAGGATTTGAAGGCACCTGTAGGTCACCTGTTGGTCACCTGTGAGAAGAGTTTGCTGTGGGAAATATGAGACAGAGTCTTCATCCCTGATAAAAACCTGTTTTCTGTCACATTCACTGGATAAATGTACCTTTTACCAGGTTTTTATTCTGAACCTGAGATTAGACTCGAGACCTGTTTCCAAACACCCCCACTGTGGGGAGTTCAATCACTGTCCACTTTAACATAATACAATAAAGCAGCTCAGCCATGAATTCTACAGATAAAAATGATCAGTTTATGTTGATCAGTGTTACTGACATTAACTTAACTTTATGTTTATTATTGAGGCTGCAGCTGTTTCTTCCCATTTACAGATTAGATTTTACAGGTGTACCTGATAAACTGGTCACATTGTCTAAACTAACAAATGGAAAACTGATTTTAGAAAAACAACTGAACAAACTTATCATTATACTATTATTACAGTTTAAATCATTTAAATTTTCATAATAAAACTTTGATCAGAAATGGTCATGTGACTCTCGACAGAGGATGCAGTGTTCACTGTGTTACCTGTGAGTCATACGATGTCTTCACCTGAACACACCTGTGGCTCCTATGTGACATATGATGCTTTATGTCAACAACTTGTTTTTATTTACTGATCAACATCCTGTTCAGATTATTGATTATTGACAACTCACTCAAATAGAACCAAATAAAACCTGGAGTTTCCACTCATGTAACAATTCCCTTTTTTATTCCATTCATCAGAGAACACATGACACCTGAGAGGAAGACAGCAACTTTCATGACGTCAGGTTCAAACAACAGTGAAGAAATGGAAGCTCTGACACAGGTGAGTTTGTTTCACCTGGTGAACCTGAGTCTCACCTGTGAGTCCTACAGGTGATAGAACCTGTACTAACATAAAGACCTCCGTACACAAGACGTAACATGGCTATGTAGCTCACTGGGTAACAAATATTAGCTCATTAATCTGTCCTGCACCTCACTGACTTGTCTCTGTTGCAGAAAGAAGCTAACCACAGCTGAAGTCAGCTGACAGCTAGCCTTGGATAAACACTGAGGCTATTTGTAATTATTAATTTAATTTGTTTTCTTTGGAGACACAGTGGTGGCTTCAGACACAGCACTGAGTGCAGGACATTCAAGCTTCACAGTCAGAGAGAAAAGAAAAAAGTCATTAAAGAGCAGAAGTTTCATCTGTGAAGGTGAAGAATGATGACCAGAAATCAGGTGGAGCCAGGGTTTTCCAAACCCTTTCAAACCATGACTGGGTAGGTCTCGACTCGTTCAGTCCAGTCTAGCTTATTCCAATTCAGTCCAGTTCAGTTCAGTTCTCTCAGACGTTGGGTCGGATATCAGCGTAGTTCTTGATGACTCCAGAGAACCTGAGGAGGTGAATCTCAGGGTTTTTGGGCTTGAAGTCCTGCCACAGGTACTCAGGGGATAGAACCTTACTGGGCTTGTTGATCCACATGTACCTGAAAACACAGGAACAGGAAGTACAGTCATCACAAGATATAGCCAGGGTCAGCACCTGTTCAGGTGACTCTGCCTACCTGTTCAGGTGACTCTCCTCCTGCCAGGCAGCCTCGATGCCGTCCTTCGCGTCAGCCTCAAAGTTTAAATTGCAGGTTTTGGTGAGCTGGTGGACTTCCTGCAGGAGGCCTCCATACGCCCCTCCACAGTAGTAGAAGTCTCCCTCCCCAGGAGCCACGTAAGCTCTGGATTGAGGCCTCCGCTCATAGGGGAACCTGCTGCGGTCGTCTCTGTAGTAACCTAAGGACACAGGTAGGAAGGAAAAAAGGAACAGAACCAAATATAAAAGGTGAGATCAGCCTGATCCTCATGCAGCACCAAAAACCTCTGAAGTCTCTGAGACACCGATACTTCTGGAGGTACATCAATACTGAATGTAGCAGCTGGTGATCGGAGCGGAATTAGTCGACTGACAGATTAATGATCAGAAACTTGAATCATTCTGATTAATTTTCCTGTTAAAATGTGAAACTTTCCCTGATTTCAGTTTCTGGGAGAGTCGCATTTCTACAATGTGTGGCCCTGAAGGATTCTCTGCTGACCTGGATGTACCACAGCGACCAGTCCACCCAGTGACTCTGTTCCCCAGCGACCGTGGAACTTGGAGTCCACGTCCAGACAGAAGATGTAGTCGGTGTTTCCACGAAGCTTCTCCTCTATCAGGTCCTGGATCTGCTTCATCCGGCGAGCAGAGATCTCCTGCCAACGATTTAAGCTGGGAACTTTATGCACCATCACCTAGAAGAAGAGGAGGAGTCATTTTAATAAACCAGGTGGACAGAGTCCAGCTAATCTGGAGTCAGTTTGTTGGAAACAGAACATTTCACTTGTGTCCTGCCCTTACCTGTCTGCCGGCAGCCATTTTGACTTTGGGCACCTCGTTTGGCTGGTCGGTGAAGACGTGCATATGCACCCTGAAACCAACAAAGAAGTGCTGCTCTGCCGTTTCCAGGAAGTTTTTCAGGAACATGGTGTACCTGTGGAGAAGGTGAGAGGGGTCACCTCCAGGTCAAAGGTCAAACCAGAAACGTCATGTTCAGGGCGGTGTGGAAAACACAGCGCTGTGACTTCATACTTTCCGACAGCGAACACAGTGGCTGCAATGCTGATGTTCTTCGGTTTGTAGATGCTGTCAAGGACATCTTGGTTAAAGGTTCCCTCCCAGACCACAGGAGCCAACCAGGGAGTCACCGTCATCACATCGGTACGGCTACTATTGAAGACACACACTGATGTCATCAACCAAAAAACAAACAACCACCACCACCACCACCACTCATCAACAGTGACGACAATGAACGATACTTACTCCTCTGTGAGATGGGGCTGGTTGTACTTCAGACTGAAACACAAACAGTTTCCTCATCAGAAAACGACACACACACTCTGAAGAGCTGCAGGCGCCCCCTACAGGCCACTGAGCTCACCACAGCAACATGAACAAACTTCAAGACCATTTCTTCAGTGATGGAGTCTGAACAGTGAGCGACTGATTAGCCTGCATCACCACAGTCCAACCTGTAGAACCTGTTTGTCTTACAGGTGGCGCTAAAAAGAAATATTATGAGGTCATTACACCCTTAAGGTTCAGACTGAGACCTGGACGTTTCAGGATCTACTGCTCTGCAACAAAGTCTCTGAGGAGGATTGAGGCTTTCAGGTCCCACTGTGACTCGTGACCACAGACCAGACCAGTCTGCAGCCAACTCTGTACATCCAACCGTCTGCAGTCGTAAACATGGGAGCCTCTTCATCATGACAGCACCGTGACAGAAGTCTGGTCATATTTTATAGTTTTCTTACAGATGGTGACATTAAAGGAAAAACGAACATGAAGTGTGTTAGCGAGGTGTTGCTCCACCACGAATCTCCAGAACAGCTTCAATGCTCTGAGTCTCTGAACTCGACTGGAGGGATGGAATCATTCTTCTAAAACATATTCCCTCATTATGGATGGACACTCTGTCATTTATTCAGGTTTTCCCTTTAATTTGTCACCTTCTGGATCTCTGCAATGTAACATTATGTATTTTGACTTTTTGACTTTTCTGTAAAGAGTATAAATATTTGCTTTTAAATTAATCAAACACAGTCTGAAGAGGAATCATCACTCTGATCAAACCACCCACAACTCACTGACATGCAGCATGTGACAAAGGGTCGTCAGTGTTCATTTTAAAGAGTTAAAGGTTGGACCACTGATCAATTTGATGCTTTGAACTATTGATTACTGATCAGCTGATCAACATTAAACTGCTGATAGGTGAAGTGAATAACACTGATCATCTGGTTACAGTCCAATGTTGTGCTGGGAAACCTTGGCTCCTTCATTCATCTGGATGTTACTTTGACTCGTATCACCCACCTTGTTGTAGACCAAGCACCCCCACCACCACCTCCCCCACGCCCCATTTAAAAGAAAATCAACTTTTGGTGGAACCGACTCACAACTCACCGTCACATGCAGCATGTCCATGATTCATGTGAAGGAGTCACGTGGTCAGGTTGTCAGTAAGGTTGGGAAGCACTGATTTACATGATGCTCTTAAATTATTTTATATGTCAGCATGTTGAAACTAGAAACTTTTATGCTGTCACTGAGATTCAGAACATCAAACTTCAGTCATGTATGTAATAATCTTAAAGTAGTGGATCCCAAACCTACAGAAACCACCGACGCCTTCACAGAAAGTGTTTATCATGACACCCGCACAATCTGTGAGATTACCCAAGATCCCCTCTGACCACAGTCTTTTCAGCTTCACATGATTAAACAGCCTTTCTCTAGAGTTCAGTTTGAGGTTTCTACAAAGATTAAAAGATGTTTTGTTTCGTTTATTCACCAGGTTAGGTTGGTAAGTTTTAATAAGTCAGTCATTTTAGATCCTCATGATGACAATATCCTGTCTCTGTGGTTTCTATCAAACAGCTGATAACTAAACTTCCTGTCTATGGTCACAGTGAACAGTTCCAGTTCTGACCAGCAGGGGTCAGCAGTAGTGAGTCAAATGGTTTCACTACTCCAATCAGAGCAGCTGCTCACAGCTGGAACAAACAGAAAACAAACAAAACTCTTAAATGTTTTGGGAAAACATTTTCTTTCTCTGTAGGGAGTTGTTGGTGTTACTCTAAAGTACTGTGTCATTTCTTATTCAGTAAAATACTCTGACTTTGCAGCAGGTCATTAACACAATGAGAACACAGCAGTGACAGTTTCTCTCCTGAGGTACGTTGACGCCCTGCCCACCCATGATTGACAGCAGACAATGATTGACAATATTAAAATCTGATGATTATGATAAAGGCGAGTGTGTACGAGGGGTGATAAGTTCATGTTCTAAGGTAGAAGGAGATGAGTTAAACAGCTCTTGTTACATTAACGTTCAGTTTAACTGATTCTGCAGAAAGTTTGAAGTTCAGAACTTCTGTGGTTTTTTTTCTGTTTCAGTTGATTGAAAATTAAAAATCAGCTCTGACTGAGAAAATGGACAACATCTGTCTTTGCGCAGCCGTCCTCAGTCTGAAGAGCTGATCATCCACAGAGGTCCACGAGGACATGGTGACAACACCAGGGGAGGGTGTTGAAGAGGAGAGCTGCTGAGAGAGTCTGGACTAAGACCCTCGTCCCAGACGAAGACCTCTTTCCTGGAGGGCCGGTCCTCGTCACCACACAGGAAGCCATTGACAGGATCCATGACATGATGTTGACAGATCAATGAATCACAGTTCATTATCGCAGAGCTGTGTCTCTCTCAGGAACCACAACCAAGTCCAAATGACTGAGGTGTCAGCTTGCTGAGTCCTGTTAATGTCCATGTTAAAGGACAATATCTCAATTTTTGAGGCAGATCCTGAGAGATTTCTCCAGTGATTCGTGAGCATGGATGAGACTTGGGTCAACCACCTCCAACCAGAGACAAAAACCAGTGAAAACATCCTGAGCAACTTGACGGCCTCGGTTTTCTTCTGATGCAAAGGGAGTGCTGCTGGAGGATGACCTGGAAGAGGGTCACACTGCTACAGAGGCCGACTACACTGATCTGCTGAGACAGCTGCAGGAGGACATGAAGGAGACTCGGTGTGGGGAGGGGACAGGAGGACTGTGGATGTGGAGTCATCCAACACCTGTTCACCTGGTCTGGTCCCTCAAACCTCTACCGAGATGGAGGAGGAGCTCAGTGGTCGTCATTTTGACAGTGATGATGACGGAGGTCCAAGACGCCGACCTCTACGCAGGTTGGCTTGTTTTTCTAAAACCGACTCTTTCTACCTTTGACCATGAACTTATCAGTCACCCTCATACTTACTGATCGGGAACCACCAGGCTGAACTCATGACTTCGGATGTTGATGGCTGGAGATCTGTGACACACACACACACACAGTCACTTTAAAGTCTTGATGAATAAATGCGACTGGACACAACATCTTCATTGTCATTATTCAGTTTTTCAGTCCGCTTTAAATGTCAGGTTTTCACTCACTCTTTCACACAGTTTGTCGCTGTGGTGGAGTCAGACGCTGCTGAACTGTAAAACATAATAATTTCAATTCATTATTAACACACTGAAATTGTCTCAGAGGACATTTTTAAATAAGATTTTTCTCTTTTTTTTGTTTTTTCAGCTTTGTTTTTATTTATTTATTTATTCTTATTCTTAATCATAGAGTTAAGTCTTTTAATGTTCTTTTTTATATTATCCTTAAAGCACTGAATGCTGGTGAGAAACAATATTTGATTTCTCAATTTTTGCAAGTACTTAGTGAAATGACAAATAAACAAATCTTGAATCTTGAATCTCTGCAGCCTGTAGTTTTAACTGGAGCATAACTGAGAAAATGACATTTCTCATGAATCACATGACAAATGATTCAGTGATTCAAGAATGAACTACAAAACTGCCCTCTGTCTTTTTTTTCAGGGGTTGTATCACAGAAACTTTCTTTACTGATCAGTTGATTGTCTATTCACTGAACTGATCAATCGCAACATCAGTTTACTGTGGGAGGACTGTTCATCCAGCTCTTCCAGTGAAACAGGAAGTTATCAGGTGTTTCTGAGGTTGTCTTAGGTCAGGACTGAACTGAACTGCACCAATGCAAACAGACGACAAACCCCTCCTTAAGAAATCAAACAAACCCAGGTCAACACCTGAACCACAGCTTGTTCACAAAGAATATTCCTAAATGGTTCTTGTTGTTTTAGTAACATTCAGGTTTTCTCGTTCTGACATGGGCATTCCTTTAAAATAGCAGATCTCAGATCAGAGCAGGATGTATAAATGTGGGGTAGAAACCAGGGATAGACTGATTATCGGCTGGACTAATGATCGGCGCTGATATTCGGCATTTTGACGCATATCGGCATCGGCCTTTTTCTTTAATCCGACGGCCGATAAGAGATCAATTTAAAACTGGGTTATTTTGGCTCTGATGCAGCCGCACCTCTCTGTCTGCAGTCACTACTCTGTCTCCAGCATTGTCCCACCCACAGCACCATCTCATTGGTTACACGCAGAGTGGAGAAGCTCCGACCCTGGGAACTCCCTGCACTTTTTGTTTTTGTTTGAACCTAAAACAAAGATAAGTGAACGATAAAATAACATTTCAGTTATATTGAAATTTTGGAAAACTTTATTTACTGTAGAAAACTTTAGGGAGCTATTTATTTGTTTAAGTTTTCATTCAACTTTATAAGACACGCTGCTGAGCCTGGGAGCTCCCTGCACTTTTTGTTAGAATTTTAAAGCAAAGATGTCGATTGTCGAAGATTAAAAAAAACCTTTAACATGTTGCAAATCTGAAAAGCTGTTTAATAAACATAGGCTTAAAGGCATTTGAACAAAGTTAAGTGTTTGAGAGTTTGTATTATTCAAAATTTTGATGCCAATATTTTCACTTTTACTGCAAATGAATATCGGCTCCAAATATCGGTTATCAGCCTCCTTGACTACTAATAATCGGCCCTGAAAAAACCATATCGGTCTATCTCTAGTAGAAACCTACAGCAGGAATGTGCCCCACCCACATCTGAAGACAAACACCACCTATAGATCTAGAGTCTGCTCCAGGAAGCAGGTTTAAATTCAATCAGTCGCCTAAAGCTCCACAGACACGATTCCTGTCTATACGGGGGTCATGATGATTTTAACCCCCCCCACCCCTGCTCTTCCTGTCGTTACGGACTCATCCTGAAGTTTTTAACTTTTTGTCAGACTGAAATCTGACCTCAGTGTGAGGAGGAAGTTTAAAAGCTTTCTGATGATCTAATGACATTTATATTTACTGTTGTGTCAGACTCAGAACTGTGACAGTGAGCGTTAGTTACTCAGGTTACAGGTGTTTACAG
Organism: Lates japonicus; assembly: GCA_033238685.1. Taxonomy (NCBI): domain Eukaryota; kingdom Metazoa; phylum Chordata; class Actinopteri; family Centropomidae; genus Lates; species Lates japonicus. Next base: position 876,971 of record BRZM01000133.1, read on the forward strand.
GTATTAGAGGTGTCAGAGGTGATACAGGTGTTAGAAGTGTTAGAGGTGTTAGGGTTAGGTGTCAAAGGAACGAGCACGACAACAGATTAATAATAAAGTGTTGTTGTTGTTCTTTTCAGTTTGTCCTTTAACAGCTTCGATCATCCTGAGTCTGTCAGTGCAGTTTGTAATATGTTATTGTTGTTGCCCTGTAGATAAACGTCATACCTGCAGGTTTCATTAGATCTGATAGTTCTGTGTGTGCCGAGCTTTAATGCCTCTGGTATGTGCTGCTACAGCACCACGTGTACAATAATAACAGGGGAGGGGGAGGGCGGGGGAGAGAGGGGGAGGGAGGGGAGACACTGATCACACATAGAACAAGTTCATTGTGCAACACTTTGCATATGACTGGAAAAACTTTAACAGTGAAATAAAGCTGGAGAGACTCCAAAAGAGACAGGTAAACAGGTGGACATGTGAACAAGTAAACAGGTGAACAGGTGAACAGGTAAACAAGTGAACAGGTAAACAGGTTAACAAGTAAACAGGTAAACAGGTGAACGGGTGAACAGGTGAACAGGTGAGCTGTACAGAGGACTGTACAATGAAGTAGGTTCACAAACCTAAATCTTTTAATTATGTGGTTTCACTAAACAACCACAGTCTCACTGAGCAGTAGAACGATTAGAACAGAAACAGTAGAAATAATTTCTACTGTCAGACTGAATATAAACTGTGAAGAATTATTCTGAGTGTCTTTGTTCTTTTGTCTAATAATGAACAAACTGTCAAGAACATGTGACTAAGATAAAAGGTAAAGTATCGTCAGACTGACAGAGTTCATGTCTGATCAGATCAATCATTTCTAATTGGAAACCTGGAAAAATTGATCAGTGATCATGTTTCTGATCAGAGACATCAGAGCTGCAGTGATAGAAACAGAGTCAAACCATCAACACTGTCAGTAAATCTGTTGCATTAAAGAATCTCTGTTCAAATGAAGTTAGAATAGTTATGGATTTATTCAGTCTGATAAAACCAGAGTGGACACAAACAGAAAAACCATTCACTGATCTATACAAATATCTATTGATCTTTATTGTCACTTTATTATACTCTTTTGTCCCTGTTGGGCTCCTGTACGAATGATGCTCACCATAAAGTTAAAGTTACCATGGTGATATACAAAGCATTCGGAAAGTATTCAGACCCTCTCACTTTTCCACATTTTGTAATGTTTCAGCCTCATGATAAAATAAATTCCTTCATCAATCTACAATCAATATCCCATAATGCAAATTTACAAAAAGGAAAAACTGAAATAAGACACTGAGATAAGTATCCAGAACCTTTACTCTGACACATGAAATCTATGTTGGTGTTGAGTGCAGACTGATGAGGGAAAATTAGATTTTTTTATTTTATCATGATGCTGCAATATAACAATAGTATAAAGTGAATGTATGTGAAAACTCAGAGTTAAACCTGAAGGTATCTGACTAACAACAAATCCTGCTTCATAGTACAGAGCTCAGGTGAACAGGTGAACAGGTAACAGCTGTTCTGTGTGAAGGTCAGAGAACAGGGTGGAGCTGATAAGCCTATCATCCCACACCCAGGGAGAATTAATGTGTTACTGACCTGTCTGCTGATGTCTTGTCTTCGTGCTTGAAGGCAACAACAAATCTGAAATAACACAGACACACAAAGACCATGTCTTTATTTCTACAGCACTTTACAAGGGGCTTCACACAATATTGTACAATATGTCTAAAAATGTATAATTTAGTAGTAATTTAGAGCAACATGTAAGAGAGAGATGTAAAATATAACAAGAATAAAACAATTAAATAGACAGTATTAAATATTGTAAAATGCTAGTTTGTACAGCTTTTTAAACAGAGGAACAGTCTGATCTGTGTTCAGTAGCAGGAAGTTAGAAGCACAGCCACAGGTACAAACTGATCAAAACCAAGGCCGAGTACTGACCCCTGTAGGACCCCACATGACATGAGAGCAGCTGAGGAACTAAAGTTATCAACCATGAATACTGTGTTGTATGTTTGATAAATACAATAAATACAATGAAAACCACTCGAGGGCAGTTCCACCTGAGCCAACCGAGTTCCTGAATCTGTCGAGGAGAATCATATGATCAACAGTATCAAAGGCTGAACTCAGGTCCAACAAAATGGTGGTGTGACCAGAGTCAGACTTTAGTCAGGCCAAAGGATTTTAAACATCATCGCTGTGAGTCTTTACATCTGTCGCTGAACTCAGGTCAGTTCCTGCTTCACAAACTCTGATTCACCTGATTCACCCGAGGGAAGTGTGTGTGTGTGTGTGTTAGTGTAAAAAAAAAACTTTTGCAGCGTGGAATCTAAAACACATCGTGGCCAAAAGTATGTGGACAGCTCAGTGATATTTATTTTCCAACCTTTCTATCCGATGCTGACTCAGCTCTTCAGTCCTCCGCAAATAAAATCACTTAATTTTTTTCATTACGATCTAATGAATTTACACCTTAACAGTGTTTGAATCGTTTTTTATTTGATGTAAAATAATAAAAGTGGATTGTTGTCATGTTGAAGTGTGAACTATAAACAGACTGGACTCATGTATTAAAGAGTTTGAACAGATTTTCAGAGTAAAACCACACATGTATAAAATCCATGTCTTAGTGATATTAGTTCATATAAAGTGTTTTTTGTCGCCCAGATAATCAGTTCATTAATCCTGGTTTATAGATTATAATCCAGTTATTCATTCATTAATCTGAGTAAAGGCAATAACTTCCCTCTTTATAGATCTGTTTATGTTCTTATTTGTTTAAAAACAGTTTAATAATTAATATTTAATTATGATTTATTATTTTAATTTTCATGTCATTAATAATTAAATCAGCTCCAACTTAAACCAGATTAAAGGTTAAAGGTCTACACAAAAAAAGACCTACGTCCTATGTTACATTATTCATTTATTCTGTCATTTAATCTGAATTAACCCTGTTAAATAATCTATATGTTCTAAACCAGTTCTCACAGATAAATCAGAAGAATTAATACATTTAAATTAATTCATTAATTCATTAATAAACAGGAGAATAAATGTTTCTTATGTCACATTCTAACTAACTAACTAGCTAATTAATAAAGAAACTAACTAATCAACTGAAAATTTAATTACCTAATTATAACAAATTAACAAACTACTTAATTGTTAACCAGCTATAATTAACTATTTAATTAACTAAATATAATTATCTAAATAAATGACTAACTTATTAATTGGATATTTAATTAACTAACCTAATAATCAACTAATAATTAACTAATTAACTGACTGACAGTATGATTTGAGGAGCTGAGCTGAAAGACAACATGGCCATAAATATACAGACACACTTTCAGACTGTCCCCATGTTAACTCATTGAGCTGAACCGTTCCTGTGTCCACAGACTTTCGGACACATAGAATAATTGAGTTTATTTCTAATATTTGTTGATGTTTTACTTTTTCACTATTAAACTGTGAAAGAATGAACAGTCATAGTGAGATGCCACATACAGCTGGCACACTGCAGGGTGGGGTGGGGGGGTGTTAAGGGGTGGATGGTGAGGTTAGAGTTGAAAAGGGAAATTTCCCAATTTCATAGAATTTTGCTTTGAAGACATCAGCATTTCAGTTTCTGTCTTTCCAGGATGAAGCTTTATTTAAACAGCAGGATAACAGAGATGCTCATCAGAATCACAACCACCTGCAGCCTGAGGAAGAACAACATCAGCAAAGACCAGAACCTCCAGGACATCTAGGACCTCCAAATTCTCCAGGACCTCCAGAACCTGCAGCAGACTCTGCTAAACTGTGAGTTTGTTTAAAATGTGTTTTCAAGACGAATGAGGAGAAAACAAACTTTTCTTCTTCCTGATTTTTTTTCTCTCAGACAAACTAAAACAGTTTTCATTAAAAGAGAATTAAAGTAAAATAGAAAAAACAAAGTCATTTTAAGACGAGTTTTAAAAACTGATTCAGGAGAAAAATGTCTGCATCTGTTTTTACTTTTTTTTTCTTTGACTTTAATCTGAAAAGAATATTTTAATCATTTATTTGTTTTTCTGATGAAAAAAATTAATCTTGTTGTTTTTATATTTTATGGATGGTTCAGGTTTTTATTTCAGATCGACGTGATGAAAATGTTCAAATTTAAAGATTAAACAACTGCTAAATACAAAATGATAAATATAGGATCAATAAAACACAAATACCTCACATCCTGTACTTCAGTGAAAGTATCAGTACCACAAAGTTCTGTGAAGTACTTTGAGTCATTAACTGATCCTGGTTCAGTTTTCAGTTTTTTCAGTTTTTTTTTTTTTTTTTATGAAATAGATTGAATAAGTTCAGGTCAGAGGTCAGAGATGCTGACATCAGAGAAAAAACCTTAATCCTGAGTCTGAACCCTGTGGCTCCACCTGAGATCACAGGTGAACCAACATTAATGTGTCAACGCTCCGATCGATAGCGACGCTCAGACGCCTCGAGCTCAGGCAGAAATAACCTGAGCTAATGAAGATGTGATGATGTGACAGATCTAAGTTTCATTTTAGAGGCGAGTGACAGCTCAGAGTCCTGGTCTGAGACAGTCCTGGATTCACTGATCGCTCTGACTCACTGATGAAGCAGCTTTTTCACTTTCAGCATTTTCATTAGATTTAAAGTTTCCAGTTTGAAGGCCTCAGCAGCCTGAATGGAAACTGGAGTTTGTTGCTTCAGATAGTAAAAGCCTGTTGACGTGTCCCCCCCCCCCCCCCCCCCCCAACCACCACCACCACCGCCGTCCCGAATGTTTGTGGCACTGAAATGAAACTTATATTTGTGGTATCTACATCTCTGACTTCACTTCATGGTGACAAATCTCCAGGTTTCCATCTGCACTCTGACTCTCTGGGTTTCTGACCGCCGTCGACAGGAAATTTCTTCATCGGAAATCACACTGCGTTATTATGACGAGTGGCAACTGTGTCACATGACACGCCTGTCCCACAGATAAATATTAACCCGGTCTGTCGCTGGTCTGAAGAAGTCTCAGTTGGATCTCCAGACTCTCAGGTCAGAGTTCATCTTTGATTTCTGGGTTTCAGGATCAGGACTCTTTCAGTCCGATCAGTTTTTATCCATCAGAAACCGTCTGTTCACAGAGTTTGTCCACTTTTATTCTCAGCACCATTCAAACGCACTTCAGCACGAACGAATCCAGCTCAGTCTCAGACTTTAAGACTTTCAGGACTCTAGGTTTAAGGCCTTTCATAGGTCCAGGACTTCCAGAGGTTCAGGACTTCATCTTAGACGTTGTCTTTAATCTGCTGCTGCTTCATTGATTTTTCTTCTTATTTTGCTTCATACAAACAAACTTGTATTAATTCAACTTTTAAAGGATTATGTACCTGAATTAACCTGTGAGTCACCTGGTCCTGGTCCAGGTGTCTGCTGCTGTGTGGTCTGGATCATACTCTCTGTGGTTTGATGACTCACACAGGTATACAGCCTCTGATTGGTCCTGACATCCAGTCTCTGTTCTAGACTACCTGAACTCACCTGAGGCTGCCAGCTCACACAGCACACCTGAAGCATCTCAGTCCAGCTCTGACCGGGACTTAAGACCAGCAGAAGAACCAGAACCAGGGCCACCTAAAGAACCAGGATCAGATCAGGTGAAGGTTTTTAAAACCCTGAATGTCCCTTTGTTTTTGTTTAAAACTTCAACTAAACCTGAGATCTGTCTCTGAACCTCAGGACCAGGGATCTACTAAAAAACCACCTGAACAACCAGAACAATGATGCCCTCTTCAGTCCTCTTCATCGTCCTGCAGCTCTGCAGCCTCCAGCTGATGGCTGTTTCCATGCCGACCTGCCAGATGCAGGCAAACGTGGTCAAGAAAACCCACCAAGCCCTCAGAGACCTGGTAAGACCCCAGCCCTTCACCTCTGCGCTCAGTGTTGGCCTGCTGCAAGTATCTTTAGCATTAGCTGATGTAGCTTTAACATTAGCTGATGTTAGCCCCATTTTAAATGTTTCCTGTCTGTCCTGTAGGGAGGGTCGTTTCCTGCACACTGCCTGCAGTACAATGTCAACATCTCCTTCCCATACTCCACCTTCCCTGCCACTACAGCCGGTCACCCTCATGTAAGACCTCACCTGAGCCTCTTAGCCAATCACAGAGCTGCATTTTTATGTTAAAATGGTTTGTTTATGAACTCTGAACCCTGACGTCTGATTGGTTCCGTGCAGTGCCGCCGTGCGTCGGCGGTGGTGTACGAGTCACTGAAGGGGATGCAGCAGATCTTTGAGGAGGAATTACCTGCCGAAGAGAGCGGAGTCAACTGGGACAACACCAAACTCAGCACCTTCATGATCCTGCAGGATCGATTGCTGGAGCAGGGGAGCTGTGTGAGTGTCACATGACAGGTTGACCAGGGGTCACATGTTCCACTGTGGGTTAATCATTCATTCATTCATTCATTTACTCATTCATTAACCCTCCCAACTCTCTCTCCAGCTGTCCACAGTCAGTCCAAATGTGCTGACATCATACTTCAGTAACGTCACAGCTGTTGTGCAGCAGGAGGTAGGTAGCTCTAAAAAGCTTTTACTTTGAAAAACTGGATGTTTGAACATTAAAAACAAGAAACATTAGTCAGTAACTTAAAAATAAAAACATCAAATATAAAGAATAAAAACACAAAACCTGAGTTCAGACTGACAGGCAGAAACATTTGAGATTTTATTTCAGAACTTTTATATGACAAGTTAAATTAAAATCTGATTAAAATTCACTTTAAAATCAGACTGATGTGAAACTTAAATTTGAACAGTTTCACAAACATTCCATTTAATTTTTTCTGAATTTATATCCATTTTTAATTCATGTTTTATTTAATTTTGTCAATGAACGGAAATAATTATAACTAAAAACAGATGTAAAATGATTGTGTCAGTCAAACTGTGCGGGCCAATCAGAGCTAACGGGGCGGGTCTCTCTGTGTGTCACTCAGAACAGCGCTGTCTGTGGTTGGAAGGCTCTGATGAGAGATGTCCTCGAGGTCCTAGAGATCGCCCAGCTCAAACATGAGACCTGTTTCACCCGGAGACGCTGACCACGCCCACGGAGGACAGAGACCACGCCCACTGATGTGTTATTTATGTCTAATTAATATTTTTAATTAACCTATTTATTTATTTATTGCAAATTATTTATACTGTGATATTTATACTTTTTTACTGAAACTATCTTTGGTTTTTTAATTAAAGCATCATGAAAACTTCAGTCCTTTGCTCTACTTTAAAACACACACACACACACACACACACACACACACACACAGTAGAAACAGAGTGAGTCACTGTGATGATCCTGTTTCTGTTTTAGTTGAATTGCCTGCAGCTTCATGAACAAACAGTCATTTAGTTTATCACAGGTTCTGAGTTATTTAAAGCTGATCAGATTCCTCTGACCTGAATCACTGCCTCAAAACTCCTCACACAGTTACACACAGTTACTCTAACACAACAAACACACCTGATCCACATCAGCATCAACATCAACCGACTCTGACCCCTTCAGCCTGAACCCAGACTCAGAGCTCAGAGTCCAGATATTCACCAGATGATCTGCACCGACAAACTGCTGCAGAAGACACTGATCATTAACGAGTCAAACCAGATCAGGATTTTACTTCCACTTTCCCTCCTGTCACAGGTTCAGACTGTAAACAGAGTGAGTCAGCTCTGAGCCTGAAGCTCTGAGGCTTTAACTCTTTAAGTTTTAGTTTAAATCAGTGGCAGAGACAGGATGAGTCAGAGCAGGAGTTAACCCAGAGAAACCACAGAGATGAACCCAACATTCATTCATTCATTCTTCTTTAATGAACTCACTGTTAGACAGAACCTCCTCAGTGATACTGAAGGAAACTTTAACAACAGGAAGATTCTGAATGTTTTAGGTCTGTTCAGGTTTGACTCCATTAGATCATAGTTTCTTCTCATCTGTCAAACATGGTTTAACCTTACATACAATGTGCAGGGTTAATAAAGAAATCAGCATTTATCCACTTTGTTTATTAACAAACACCACAAACTGAATATATAAAATAGATTTTCAGCACCATTTACAGAGTTATATTTGATCATTTTTTCATCAAACTCTGGTTCAGTTGGTTTTTAAGTGTAAACCTTTTGACAAACTGTAACAGTTAAAAACTGAAACCAGCAGATTTTCAGCCAATCAGAGTCCAGAGTCTGACATCAGGTAACTACACTGAGACCGACAGCTGTTAGCATGAATTTTTTTGTGTAAACTTTTTCATTTTTGGAAAAATTTCCCAACTCTCATTGTGACTTTCAAAATGATCCAACAGCAGGTGGCGTTGCAACACATTTTTTAGTGACATATATACATATTGTAATGAAAAAACAGACAAACTGAACAAATAATAATAAATAAAATTACCTTTAACCAGAAAGCTAGTGAACCATGTCTAACATTAGCTAGAGAACAAACTGATAACTCAGTGGCTAACTTATGGTAATCATGTGATCCAAACTTATTCAGGAAACTGACGTCCAGCACTGAAAACTGATGATAGCTGACTAGATAACCTCTGTTGCTAACAGGCTAACATTAGTTAGCACTGGACTTGCTGACAGAGGAAAGGCCCCCTGGTGGAGCGTCATCATTAAATTTTAAAACTGTTTGTTTTTAGTGTGATTATCCATTTTCACAGTATAACTCGTCACAACATACAACTACCCAGAATGCATCCCTGCTCATGTTCCATCTTCTACTCCTCTGTGGGCAGAGCCTCTTGAGGTTCCTGTTGGTTGGGGTCAACGTAGTCCTGATTGAAGATGACGGAGTCAGCCCCCAGTTTGAACTTGTGGACTCCCAGCAGACACTGGATGGCCTGCAGACAGATTCAAATAAAAAACCTTTATTAACACAGAGACTGAAAAAACACACATCTTCACAAACTGGTTCAACACAAACAGAAAACAAAACTTTATTTACCTACAGAGTCACTGCGGTGAGTTAAAGGAATATTCCATCAAAATAAATTCAGTCCTGCTGTACAGAGCTCATTCAGCTGTTAAACAGACACTGACTGATAAAAGGTTTTTATAAAATGTTTAACCAGCAGCAGAAAGTCTATGAAAAACCAGTCAGGATTTTTAATGACTGCACAAAGTGGATGAAACCTCAGCTTCACTGAAGGATCAGGACTCTTGACTGACCTGATGAGGTTTATAATAATCTGACTGAGTCTGAAATCATCATAAAAAAAAGTCTGAAGCTTCGTTCTGTCTCATTTTAACATCTGTTGACATTAAAAAAACTGTTTCCTGACATTTATTTTTAATTAATTTACCTGAATTTCTTTTTCTGAAAATGAGGTTTGAAGTCTTATATTTGAGGCAATAACCTGTCGGCAACATTAGATGTTAGTTTTGAATCAGAGTAACACATTCTACGGAGTCTAATGTTGCTAAGCTAGCAGTCTGTTTACAGTGAGTCTGTCGGAGACACCAAGTGTTTCATTTGTCCAGTTTTACTGCTGTAGTATTATCACCTCATAGTGTATGAGAATTATTTTCATTACCAAAAGTCATTTTATTTAATAATTGAATAATTTGAATGAATTAATGCCTCATTATTCACTGAAGCCAAAGTTAACTCCAGAAACTCAAACATGTTGCGTTCACTGTCAGAGAAAAGTGAGAAACTGCCTTCAACTTCCTAAATGAGAATATTATTTTCTATCAGTTGACTTATTAATAAATGATCATTTGAGCTGTGGAGTGGTATAATCAGGGTCAGACTGATACACATAAAGACTTGTTTCATAATCATATGGTTGTGTGGAAGTTAAAATAATGATGTTACAAAAACATTTAAAACATGAAGTCAATTCACTGACATTGTCCAAACAGAGGTCATGATGACTGTAGTGTCATGAGAGCGTCAGCAGGGGGCAGCAAACACACAGAGAAACACAGGTCACATTAACTCTTCATGTGACACAAAGTTCAACTGTTTATATCTTTAATCTTCATCATTATGACATCATATCAAACATTGTGACATCACTGTAACAATATGGAGTTTTCTTCAAGGCACTTTGGATGACAGGCACTTCGATCGACCAATCAGAGTCCAGACAGAGCTGAGGAGGAAGCACACAAACGGTTGTCTGTGATTGGCTGAAGGAGAGATTAAGTTAGGTATGTGTGTGTGTGTGTGTGGTTTCGGTTTACTATATTTGTGGGGTCCGACAGCTTTGTGGGGACCAAAATGCTGGACACCATAACGTTAAATGTCTCAGGTTATGGTAAAGGGATAGGGAATGCATTATGTCAATGACAGGTCCCCACAAAGATAGGTGTTCAAGGATGTGTGTGTGTGTGTGTGTGTGTGTGTGTGTGCGTGTGTGTGTGTGTGTGTGTTTTAGGCAAGCGGAGGACTGAACAGTTTGTTGTATTCTTCTTCAAACGACACTCTCTTCAGACGCTCCAACGACAGCAAAGTGAGACCTCCCTACACACAACACATCACACACACAAATATACACAAAATACACACACACAAAGAGAAATAAACATGTTACTTGTCTTTGAATAAATATTTTATCTTCAACATGTTTGACAGTTTAAAGTCACTGAATGTTGAGAACCTTTAGTCAAACAGAACCAACTGTCAGAAAACCTCCTGTTAGAGAACTGACTGTTAGAGAACCTCCTGTTAGACAGAACCTCCTGTTAGAGAACATCCTGTTAGAGAACCTCCTGTTGAACCTTCATTTTCAGGAATTTGAGAACCTCTGCACTCTCTAATCAAACAGAATATAAAAATGTTTATGTTTGGCCTGTGTCTCCATGCAGTGTCACCTTTTTAATGACAGATTTGTTTCTACAAAGTGGAAACAGAGCAGAACCTAAAACCCCAATCTTTCAGGTTCCTTTGTGGTTGTTACACATTGCAGATCATAACTGTATTAACAGATGTGTTTTGCCTCCACTGAGCCTTTGTAGAACTCTCACTGTCTAAAAAGCTGATTCGTCTCTTAATGCAAAGTCTAAGGCCGACTGGACAACACTGACGTAAACCCAGAGCCCAGAAAACTGTTCTGGTTTATGACCTCAACAAACAGTTTTATTCAAGTGAGTGGATGCCATCTTTGATTCTGGTACCCAGTTCCTATAATACATCTGTGCTTACAGGTTGGTAAGTTCCTGAAGTGGAAACGAGCTCTGGTGCTGCTCAGGTGAGCTGTATCTGTCCGGTGACAGTTCAGGTACGTACCCAGGTGAAGACAGAGAAGAAGGAGAAGACAATAGCAGCTTGAGCAGCATCAGCTCCTTCATTTAGAGGGTTGTCTTCTTCTTTAGAAACCTGCCACTGATTGGCCAGAAAACAGAAACCCACAAACCAGACCAGAGACCAGAGAGCTGCAGAGAACACAGGTTACACACGGTTATTAAATCACCAACCCAGCAGGTAAAGATGACAGAACCAGAGCAGGCAGAGTCTCACCTGAAACTCCAATGTCGGCCATTACGGCCTTCTTCCTGTCCTTCACGCCACTGATCTGAGGGAAATAAACGTCCAGCACCAGGAAAGCAGCACTGCAGAGGAAACACAGCGTTCCCATGGCGACAGCGTAGTTGCAGGCATTCTGGTTGCGGTTGAAGATGCAGTACTCCTCCACCTCTTCAGGTCGGTTAACATAACCCTCATTAGCAACGCAGCCCAGGATCACAATGGAGAAGAGCTGAGGACAGAGAGGAGACAGTTAGCTCAATGCTTATATATTTTCTGCTCATGGATCAATATGAATCAGTTTGTAAAGTCATGAGCTCATAAAATGATCGGCTGCTTGTTGTTTTATGGAGCTTTTCTTGTATCTTTTGTAAACTTGTTCTGCTCTGTCTGTGTTTTCTTTACTTGGTTTTATGGATTTGATCCATAAGGGACAGACATTAGATTATGTTTTAGGCTGTAAATGCTGTGGTGTGAGCCTTGGTTCATGCTGTAGATTCATCCCAAGAGAAATAAACATTAAATAAATAAATACATAATATTCAATTTGTTATCAAAGCACAGGTCCAGCCAACAGCTCACAGACTGTCAGAGCTCCGCAGATTCAGATTCATCGAACCGTCCAATCAGAGCAGCAGCAGAGTTAAACAGTGAGGTTTTGTTTGAGGAGTCTTGTGTTGAACCTCAGGAATGTTAACACCAGTCTCATGACTGACAACACACACACACACACACACACCATTATATACACTGCATATAACTTTAACTAAACCAGAACCAGGACACGAATGAGTCTAAACTCAAACTAACCAACTTAAACTACACTCAAGCTAAAACATGTACTAACCTCAACTAAACTACAACCAGCATTTAAATCAACTGAAACTAAACTACAGTCAGACACTAACTGACCTGAATACACAACTAAACCACAACAGTCTGTTTTGGGTTGTAAACATAACCTGCAGGGGTTAGCATAGCTAACAGGCTAACAGGCTAAATTTAACATTTCATCTCTCCCTCTGCTGATTGGATTATTTCAGTCATAAACAAACAGTATTTCCTGAATGAGAGCTCACTGAGCTTTTACTGAGGTAAAAGATCTGAAGTATCTGAGTCTCAGACCTGATCAGACCTGGTCCCTGAGGAAAGGAACGTCTTTACCAAAGGAAAGGAGATAATGGCATCCCACAATTCCTTGCAGCAGCAACATTTAAAGCAACCCACGTCAGTAACGTAATTACGTAGTTTAGTTTCCATGCAGTCAGATTCTCTTCATGAATCTTCCTTCTCTTTGACCTCAGCAAATCTTCCATCAAGGTCAAGAAGAACTTGTCAGTAAAAGATGGAAGATCTCTGAGTTATAAACCCTACACACCCGTCTTTATTCTTCACGTCTGTTTTCTTCTGTTTTACCTGAGCAGGTAACATGAGACAATCAGATTGTACAGAGCTGTGAGATGTGAGCACATCAAAGCCAAAGAAGCTATGGACATAAAAACCTTCAGAAGAAGAAAAACTACGACTCCCAAGATGCATTTCACTGACACTGTTTAAAGACAACCTGTTGATCTGCAGCTGAATTCAGTTCAACTATGAATTCAGTAACCACAGTGACATGTTCTCAGCTAAGATGAAGAAGAATTACGTATTTACTACAATTAACACCTCGGACGGCCTCATGAGCTGAGGATCATGGGTAATGTAGTATTTAGAGTCATCTGCCAAACTGATGAAAAACAAAACCAGATTTCTCAGAAACAAAGTGTAAATGACTGAACCTGAACACTTCAGTCTACCTGTACCTGTAGCTCCTCCCATCATTAATATGTCATCAGTCAACACGTCTGAACACACCTGAACATGCCTGAACATGACTGAACGCATGCCTGAAAACAGTAGCTTAAATGTTTAGTTTTGAGGTTAAAGTTCACCCACAAAACTTTACTGTCAAACTGTGACATCATCATGACATCATCAGACTCACCCAGCAGACGATCCTCACCACAGTCTGAGGTTGTCTGATGAAGGTCAGTGGGTCGAAAGCTCCGCCCGCCTTCCCTGCCCCGTACGCCTGGAAACCATCCATCAGTCCACTTCCTGTCCCTCAGACCAGTATGGACCAGCTCAGTAAAAGATGGACCAGTAAGGACCACTTCAACCCAGCTCAGTCCACCTTAAGCCTCCTCCACCCCCTCCCAGCCCAGTCCAGTTAGATTCAAGTCAAAGTGGTCCCAGTTCACTGCATCTGGCCCGGTCCAGTTCAGTCAAGTTCGGTCCAGTTTAGTCCAGTTTGGTCTTGGAGTGTGTCTGTACTGGTGTGTTTGTGTATGTTGTGTGTGTGTGTGTGTGTGTGTGTGTGTGTGTGTGTGTGCTCTCTTCTTCTTCTCTGCTATTATAAACTGCTCTGTAATCTGCTCTAATCCTCTTCATCCTCCCTCAGAGGTTGAAGAGTTTTAACACCCTGACCCTCGTCTCTCAGGCTGAGCCCCGCCCCCAATCTGCTCCACTAATCACATGCTCTCATTTGAGTTCAGGGGTCACACTGCCTGAGAGGAGGAGCTGCCTGAGAGGCGACACTCAAAAACACCTCAGAGTCTGGGGTTTCCCCTGTGTCCATCTTTCTTTCTTTCTCTCTTTCTTTCTAGAACCAACAAAATAAACTTCATATCTTCAGTCTAAGTGTTTCATAATAACTCAATGAAATATTCTGGAGTAAAAGAAGAAAAGAAGAAATCGAGCAGCGACTGAAGAACAACAGAAACAGACGTTTATTCATCATCTTCCAGCAACAACTCTTTCCTGTCATGTGACAAGTAAAAGACTTAATAATAGAATTTAAATAAAGTGAAACTAAATAAAATTAGAGATGAAGAGCTTTAAAAAGCGTGCTGAAGCAGAAGCGAGGACAAACTTATTAAATGACAGAAAACTGGTGGGTGGAGCTTCTGAGTGAGAACTGTGTTTTCAGCCCTGAGTCTCGTCTGTCAGAACTACTAAACAACAACTAAACCCTGAACACCGTCTGGAGGTATGACAACCTGTGTGTGTGTGTGTGTTAATAGGATCAGTGTAATCTTCCATCTGTCGTCAGACTGAAACTCAGCAGCTCCATGTGAAGGTTTTGTTTCATTTCTGTTGTTATTCTATTGTTTGTATTTATTTACTGTTTGTTGTTATTTACTCTGCTGACGTGAGATTTAAACTGAAACTAAAAACACAGTTTTTATCAGTTTAAGATTGAATATAAAACGTATTGATTCAAACTGAAACTGTTTAAAATGTGAAGACGTCATGTGACCGTGTGTGTGTGTGTGTGTGTGTGTGTGTGTGTGTGTGTGTGTGTGTGTGTGTGTGTTATTCAGTCATGTGACTCTCCTCAGCCAGCTGCTGCTCTTCATCATTACCCTCATCATCATCAGTAGGAGGACGAGTTCGCTGAAAGAAACCCAGCTGCACACACACACACACACACACACAGTGGTTATGTCATGTGTAAAATCAGTGGAATTCTCCTTTAACACCAATGTTGAATAGATGAGGCAGCTACCAAACTCCATTCAGAAATCTGTCCATTTAATATCTGCATGAAACTACTACATAAGCTAAGCTAAGCTAAGCTAAATTAAACTAAAACAAGTATCAAAGTAGTTGCTAACTAATTTCCTGTTGATTGATTGATTGATTGATTACCTTCCAGAAGATGAAACAGAACAGGCCAAGGAGGAGGAGTCCAGAGATGATTGACAGGACGATGTAGCCAATAGGGACTTCTTTCTCTCCATCAGGGAGGACGCCACAACACATTGACCTGAGTCTACACACACACACACACATACACACACAGTCACTGAGGACAGAGTGTGTGTGTGTGTGTGTTGGTACCTGTGTGTGTGTGTGTGTGTGTTTGGTACCTGTGTGTGTCCACTTGGCAGCAGCAGCGGTTGGACCTTTGATGATGCGTTGATGACATCATAGGAGGCGGAGGAAACAAGCTCATAGTTCAGGTACGGAGTCTGAGACACATGATGACATCATCACCTCATCATCATCACCTGAGTGTGTGTACCTGTGTGAGTATGTGTACCTGTGTGTGTCTGTACCTGTGTGAGTGTGTGTGTCCACAGCCGGGCTGAGATCCTGACAACAGCGCTGAAGCCCCGCCCCAACGCCATGACATCACAAACAAACCTGACACACCCTGTCTCACTGCTGCTGCAGTTCTACACACACACACACACACACACACATTGTGTATATAAAGACAGGTGCATGTGTGTGTTTATCTAAATAAATAAAAACAGAAACAGTAAATGTGAAGCAGAAGTTTTTTTTTACCACATGAACAGTTTGTCTGTGAGAGTCTGCTTCTCCTCCTGCTGGACAGACGGAGAACCTACAGACACGTCTGAGGAGTTCTCAACCAACTGCAGAGAGACAGACAGATCAGAGAGAGACAGGTCAGAGAGAGAGAGACAAACAGGTCAGAGACAGACAGGTTAGAGAGAGAGAGAGACAGGTCAGAGAGAGAGAGACAGGTCAGAGACAGACAGATCAGAGACAGACAGGTCAGAGAGAGACAGACAGGTCAGAGACAGACAGGTTTTGGACCTTGAAGGGGTCTATCTGTGATGCATTCAGGGTCCAGCAGCATAGTGATTCCTCTGTGGCGTTGGAGAAGATGTAGAGCAGGAAGTGATGTCGCCAGGAGGAGGGGAAGTCCACAGTCAGCCGAGCATTCACCGCACTCGGACCCTGGTTCCTCAACTACACACCAACATCATCAACATCATCAGTGACATCATCATCATCATCAACATCATCATCATCATCATCCTCGACATCATCATCAACATCATCATCATCATCATCATCATCATCAACATCATCATCATCAATCTGATCAACATGGTGAACGAAGTCACTGCTGCACTGAGACAGAAACTTTCTCTGGAGGATGAACAGGGAAGACCTTTGGTTACTGCCAGGACCAGAACCAGGACCAGAACCAGGAAAGGCACCAATGATCACAGCTCTGAGCAGTCAGTCGGTATCACTCCAACCTACCCCTGCGTCCTCCCCACCAGATAGCTGACCTGGTCTCCACAGCTGGTCTTTGCTGTCAGGGTCTAACAAACCCAGGTCAGACTACCACCTGATCCAGACCGGACACGACCTGGTCTAACTTGATGTCATCAGCTGTTCCTAGTTGGTTGATGTTTCTGACTGACACACATTCTCACCTCATAAACATGCTCCACCATTGGACCCACTTCTTCAATAGGATGCGACACGACTGCCAGTCAGGGAGGAGCAGGACAACCTCAGAGGAGCCTCTGAGAAGCAGGCAATGTCACCAGGTTCAGTCTAAACTCAACCATCAGGTCAGGCGACCACATGGTGTTAGTTTTACCCCTCTGATCTCAAAATTAAGCCTCAGCTCCCCAGCCTGAACCTCACTGTGACCTGGTTACTGTTGGGTTCACAGGTTTCTTACTGAGAGAGACAGACAGGTCAGAAAAGAGACAGGCATCATGTTCTCAATAATATCACCTCTAACAGAGCTGGGACAGTCCTAAAACCAGGAAGTAAGTTAGCATGTGTACTTCCTGTTCCCTCTGTTTAAATGTCTGAAATAAGGTCTGTGGTTTAACACAAGCTCAAGACATTTTCAGGTTTGATTCTCCGACATAAATGGGTCCAATCGTCCCCACTCTGATGTTTGGGCTTTTTATGTGTCTTAAAAAAGGTGGTTGCTAACAAGTGTCTAAGTAAGGACTACAGAGGTTGGCAGGGGCGTTAACATGAAAACCACATCTACTCACCAGTCCACCTTTGTGTTGTGTTTACCTCACGCTCTTTCAAATTATCACTAACTCTAAGAAGAAGGAAACTTTGTAGAGGCTCAGGCTAAATGGAAATGACTAGTTGGAAGCTTAGTGGTGGAGGCGTTGGCGTCATGTGACAAGTGGTGTAGTTGGTTTATAGCCTAACATTAGCTTTTTTTACTTCTGGAGATTGGATTTGGGCTTCGAGCATCAAGACATTAGTGTTCATCTGTGAAGATTATCCTGATCAGCAAAAGGAAGGATCAAGAAACTTTAACTGGTCACAGTTTATTTTCTGAATAAACACAATGAAAAAATCATTGCCTTTTTGTGGAGGAACCAGGCTGATGTTAACTAGGACGGACTACTGAAACCACATCATCCTGCAGGACTCCGAATCTCAGTTAAAAGCAAAATGACAGTTTTACCTCCTGATCCTGAGGGTGAAGCTGATATGACTCCACCTCCTCCAGATGACCGACACTGGAACTGAAGACCTGTCTGCAGCTACAGACAGACAGTCAAGACAGACAGACAGCAGTCAGTACAGGTGGTCACAGGAACCTTTGGAAAACACCTGATGTGTGTTGTTCACGGTAAATGTTCCCCAAACTGAGAACTCATTATTTATTTTGTTTTAATATTTTTTTTACTCAACATTTAATGAGAGAGATGTCACTCAGAGATGGGACGATGTACGATTTTATCTCCCATCAAGTAAAAACTCTCACAGTAAGTTGATCGTGGTAATTTCCATCATCGGGTGAAATTAGTTAATATCTTGATGACTTAAATCTGTCTAACCAACATACAGTCCTGTAGTGATTTATTCTGAATCACCACCAGGGGCTACATCGTTCCAGTCATTTCCAAGAAACACTAACCCACTATCACCATGGCTGAAGGCTCGGCTGCATACTGTATCCTCCACTAAACAAAAGTTAACTCAGGTCAACAACTTCTGATCTGGCTCCGTCTCATGACAACCATCCAGGTAAAATGAACTAACGTTACTGTCGGTTACTGAGCATTACAGAGTGTTCAGTTATACTATGATGACATTTATCTAAATGTTTGTTATGTTATGATACTAGATTACTTGATGAATTAATTAATGTATTAGCCAGGTAGAAATAAGCTCACTCTGTCTCAGACCAGAGTGGAGCTGAGGTCTCAGAGAATCAACTGTAATTTAACTTCCTGATTTTTATATATTTCCTTTACTTCAAAGGAGGACCTAAATGATTTATAATTTTCAAGACTATTTGGTTTTACTAAAAAAAGTCTGTCTTTCTGTGATGAAGTAAAATATTTGTTCTTACGGAAGAGATTGTTTCAGTGTTTTTGGAGCCATTTTAGGGTTTAATGCAGATTTTCATGATTATACTTAATAATGCGTTAATCATAATTATTTTTGGCCTGAATAATCCTGACACTGACGTTTACAGACTGTCTCACACCTAGCGTCACTTAATGAAATAATCAGGTGTGTTACTGTATGCTTGTGTCATGGGGTTTCGAGGATACAGAGTCACGGCGATGGTCTGATTCTCCTTCCTCTGAACACACACCAGTCTGTTCACACCCTGCAACACACAACAATCAATAATCGGTGTGTGTTTCTGTGTTTGTGTGTGTGTGTGTGTGTGTGTGTGTTCACCTGGCTGCTCTGGAAGTGTGTGTGTTCAGGGACTCGGACACAGCTTTCGGTCTCATCGCCCCCTCACCCTCGTTTTCCGCCCTTTAGCCAACAACACCGACCCAGTCCTCACCAGCAACACTGTCAGACACACAACACACAGTGTGAACTCAGTGAGAGCCAGTGGAAACTAACTTAAAGCAATCATGTTTGTGAATGTGAACCCGGAGCACTCCTGTCGTGCAGCAGGCTTTTCCATGTTAAAGTCTTCATCCAGCCACTGGAGCTAACATCAGATGTCACATGTCCACAGTCAAACTTATGTTGACTGCATTCTTGATGATCAAATTATGAATGTGCAGCAACAAGTAGTAGTAGTAGCGGCTCAGGAAGTATAACGTGTTTCAAATGAGCTATTGGCTGGCAAAATATGGAGTCCTCCACCACAGAAAGGAAACATTCGCCGAGGGCTATCAACTCGGTTATTTTGTGGATTTATTGCCTTAGCCTTTTGCTCTCTGAAAGCGTTTTACAGTTTTTAGGCCTGCGAATGGAGACATCCACATTCTACTTTGTTTCAGCCCTCGACACTTCATATTCTTTAAATACAGCTTAGCTGAGATGACAACCCTTAAGTGACTTATAAGATTTGTGGTCTTTTTCCTCCTCTTGGAATCCTCACCAAACATGTTTTGCAAATTGCAATAGTGTTTACATGAGTGGAAGTCTATCAACTGCAAACATAGTGCCAGTACTGAGACTTGTTTTCATGATGTAGCCACAACGCCGTGCTACCTGCTGGCCTTACCCAATGCCATTGCATTATCAAATCTATTTATAGGATTGGAAATTCATTTATCAGACCAATAAAAAATTACTATTTTCACAAAGATGGATAACTTATCGAGCCTAATAATTGCGTGCATCCCTACTTCCTGCTCTTTTTCCTTTCTAATCTTTTCTGTTTCCATCTCTTCTTCGCGTTTATTTTTTGTCAATATTCTAAAGTTAATAAAGTTGATTGATGATGAACATTTAATTTGTTAATAAATGTCAATGAAACTTACAGACAATGTGGTGTGTGTGTGTGTGTGTGTGTTGCTCACGGTTCAGCTCTCAGCTTCAGGTCAGGTTTAAATGTTGTCGTTTCCACGGTCAGAATGATCCTGGTCTGAAAACAATTGAGTGAGACTTACCTGACTGAAGGCCTCACAGGTATACATGAACAAACAAGGGTGTATCTGGATGCTTATCTGTGTGTGTGTGTGTGTGTGTCAGACTCACCTGTGCAGCAGCGTGTGTCTGTCCATGAAGCAAAGCATGTTGGGTAGCGTTGAGAAGGCTGACGTTGACCGTGATGAAGATCGGACTCAACTTATCCTGAACCTCCTCTTCAGACTACACAAACACACACACACACACTGCGTGTAAATCTGTTCACCTGTCTTCTTCCATTTCTTTCCTATCACTCACCTCAGTGAGCAGTCTGATTCACTGAGTCCTTTCCCTCCTCTGAACCACCAGCTTCATGCGTATCCTGCAGCTGGTTAATTGAGCAGCAACAAGGATCCGTCGTGCCATTGGCTGTTTCATCTGGTTGGTTAGCTCCACCCCAGTGCTGCATCAGCCAATCACAGACAGAAAATTAGGTCGTACCAATATTAAAGATTCTGTGTGGACAACTGCAACGACCTCTGAGCATATCTTTACCTGTGTCAGGTTGTGTTTACCTGTCTCCTGTGAGTTCTGTGACCAGACACATAGACACACATCTGGATAACAAAATTACAAGAAGAGAGAAAATGTTGTTCTTGTGTTAAAACATTTTATTGTATTGTGTTGATATTGATATTAGTCAATATGCAGATGACACACCAATTCTATATCAGCGTTGGTCTATTAAGCTCTGAGCTGAGACAGACCCCTCTCATGCACTTTGGAGACTATGTTTAGGGACCACCTGGGATTCTCTTCTGCATGCCTGGAGATTTTGGGATCCGGAACCACATAAAATTCCTGTAATCTCTTTGAGTGCCTTAACATATCTGCGAACTTCAGAAACTAACAGTTAGTTACCAGACACAGGTGTGTTTCCTTGGTGACACAGTTTGACATCTGGATTCAGGAGTCCGAGCAGCGTGAGAGAAACCCTGGACGGATCACCGCCCTGGGACCTGAATCACAAACACATTTTGACATCTGAACATTCGGGGGTTGGCTGCTGATGGTGATGTTAGTGGTTTTATTTTGATAGCATTAATAATCCCAGAGGAGAAACAATTTATTTCTTGAACAAATCCTCGAACACTTGATTGCTTGATGGATATGATGATTGTGGTTGTCAAATGAACTGGGGGTTTGTGCAATTACAACAAGGAAGGAAGAGGAAAAACATATTTCTGACACAAAGTTATCCCTTTTATTACCCCTTTATTGTATTTGCTGAGTAATTTGTAACTCTTCAATTATTCATTTATTTATTTATTCAAATAAAACAAAACACTTCTCAGTTGACAAGTCCAAAGTTGATGGATAAGAAACACAAGTAAGCGTCTCATGTCCATAAGACAGGCGATCGCTTTCTTTTAGATTTAATGACGCGTGCCTGTAGACAAAGCTGGGTGACGGCCCATGCTCAACCAACAGGTCTATGACACACAGACAGGAGGTGACACCGATTATTGATATACAGTGTATTGATTGTTGATATACAGTTATATGAATGAACAGCTCTGAACCCTCCAGGCGTGCCTGGATATCCATTCCATCAATGTCAGCCCTTCCCTCAGAGTAAAAGCAAAGCTGTCCTGCTGCTAGTAGCGAATGTCAATCACCTGAAAGGGTGTGGCTGAGGGCCGTTACTGTTGCCAGGTAGATAAACTATAGCCCCTGCTTACCTGTCACCTGACCAGGAGCCCCGACAGCCACATCTGGAGAGAGTCTGCAGGGATGATCTGATCTGCTCCATACTGATTGGTGGTTCTGTTTTGTTTTGTTTATGGTTTTTGTTTAGCATGCGCTGACAGCTGTTGTCAGTAGCTGCACTATGACTAACACCTCTCACTGACACTTCTGTTTGCTAGCTTGATGGTTAAGAGGGCAGGTTGTCAGCCATGGTGGACTACTCATCAGTAAACAACAGCTGGGCGTTAACACAAATGTTGGGCAACCTTCCTCCAACTCATAGACCCCAGGTGAAACACGCCCAGGACATGATTCGCGTGCCAGCAAAGGTGTCAGGGTGAGATGCCATCCTCTCTACCTGCTACACCGAGCCCACTCCCCTCTGGATGAGGGAAGTGGCACAGTGAGGATTCTCTTGGACTTCTCCGAACGCTGGCCATCCATTGCCCCGGGACAAACTGAGCAGGATGGGGAGTGGACTAACTTCCAGTGGACTGGATCTCCAACTATCTCACTGGCAGTCCACAATGCGTCGACTGAGACATCATCTGACACTGTGATCAGCCTTTCGACCCCCAGGGCACAGTGCACAGCCTCTTCTCTTCACCC
The DNA here is from genome assembly GCA_033238685.1 of Lates japonicus. Lineage (NCBI taxonomy): Eukaryota > Metazoa > Chordata > Actinopteri > Centropomidae > Lates > Lates japonicus. The sequence goes on from BRZM01000133.1 coordinate 899,524, forward strand.
TGTACCTCAGACCTGTACAACTCGGAGCTATAATACATACAAAGTACACCGATAACACATGTCATTAGGTGCATCAGGGATAACAGAGGAGGAGTATCGGGAGCATGGTGGGGACTTTGCTGCATGGTGCCACACCAACACCTACAACTCAACACCTCTAAGACGAAAGGGCTGGTCATTGACTGGAGGTCAGACCAAGACTGCGACCAGTCCTGTTAGAGAGCTGAGGAGGCACAGACTGTTACAAATACCTCGGGCTGTGGTTGGACGTGGCGGACTGGACAACACACCAGCCATCTGGAAGACACAAAGCAGGCTGTACTTCTAAGGAGACTACGGTCTTTCCAATGTCTGCAACAAAACTGCGTGGATGTTCTGATCATGGTTGCCAGCGTCCCTCTTTACACTGTGGTGTGCTGGGGGGGCAACATATCCAGGAAGGACACTTGCAGACTGGAGAAACTGATCAGGTGGGCCGGCTCTGTGAGTGGGCATGAGCTGGACTCTCTGGTGACGGTGGCAGGAGATGAGGACACTGGACAAACTGCTGGATATGGACAATGCCAGCCACCTCTGCACACCGTCATCAGCAACCAGAGGAGCCTGTTCAGCGAGGCTATACTGCCCAAGTGTGGGACCAACAGACTGAAGAACTCCTTTGTCACCATGCCATCCCACACTCTGGCTCCTCACTTGGGGGAGGAGGAGATGAGGCCAGGGTATGGAGGAGGACAGAAAGAGATGGTAACCCCCTTAATGTGCAATAACCCACCTGGACACTCCAATAACCTCATCCACACTCCAGCCATATACAGTTCAACATATTTATATTTATTTATGTTAATACCATACAGTCAGTATACTCAACATATTTATCTTAATTACTTGTAATTCTATTCTATTTATGTTCTTTCTATTCTATTTATATTCTGTATGGTTTGCAAACTGTCTGCATGCCCTGTCTTTCGTTTGCAAACTGTCGTTCACTGCCCTGTGTGATGTGTTCTGTCTATGTTGCTGCTGGAAGCGTAATTTCCCCAGAGTCATCCAAAGGATCAATAAAGAGTCTGTCTAGTCTAAGTCTATTTTGAAATATGTCAGACCTGGGCTTTCTACGGCCTGCATAAGGTCAATGAAATCAGTAATCAAACATAAATAAGTGTATATCATGCACAATACAACTACATACAGCTTTTATTTTAAAGATGACTGTTTTTTAAGTGGTATTTAGCTCACGCATGTACACTGTACCTCTTAACTAACAGACGTTCAAGGGATGCCAAGTTACCTGGTAGCCCTGTGTGTCTTCAAGGCAGATTTTTGACAAGACAAGACTTGTAAGTATTTATTTACTAAGGTCAAGTTAAAGGTAAATGCTTGCTGAAGGACAGATAGCTGTGTTTAAGGATTACAATTTTGATTGCCATTATGAGACTAAACACGCTGAGAAATACAACAACACACGATGAGCCGGGTACAGACATATGGCTTTGATAGCTAAGCTGCGACACAACAAGAACTTTACAAGTGTTGAACATCACAAGGATGTCAGTCTGATTCACTACTGGCAGAGCACTTGAAGCCAGTATCACTGATGAATTTATTCTTCTCTCAAAGAAGAACTTTCACATGAGAGACATACTCGAAGATGTTGGTTTTCTTTGGATCTACATGAACAAACATTCTCCAGTGATGATAGCAGCTTAACAAAATCATACAATTTACTAAGTGTAATTCATATTGAACAAACTGATTTCTCCTATTGTTTCCAGCCTCCACCTTGTCCAGTCTCTAATGTGGCCCCTTACAAAAGTGTGCCACCCCTGTAGTTACCTTGGTAACCATCCATATCAGGTCTCCCAACTTTAGCGGCGAACCAAACCGCCATTAGGAGGAGCCAATCAGTGATTGGTCAGTCAGAAGCAAAGTGTATTTTCTCTGCAGTACACAACCACCTGGAATAATAAGAGTAACAACAGAGTATAATCCTGAGGCATATCTAACAGGAAACATACTGACTGTATGAAGACATGTAAAAAATACTTTGATTTGATCTGTTTTATCACAACTCGTACTGACAGTGAAACAATGAACAATATAATTTGCCATTCGAATAAGAATATTTAATCTGTTTATTTAGAAGACTTGTTCTGCCTGGTCCCAGACTAGTTCAGACTGTTTTGATATGTAGAATTGTGCAGGTGTGTTCTAGTGCTGAAGTAACCTAACCTGAACTCTTTCTCCATCGGCCTCCCCAGCTTACATCCAATTATTTCCCAGCATCTAAACCTTCAAGTTGTCTCTAGACCCCATCCCAACTAGGCTGCTTAAGGAGCTCTACCCTTAATTGGCAGTCTGTATTAGACTCATGTTAAATCTGTCCTTGGTAACAGGTTATGTGCCTGATAAGTATAAAACAGCTGTAATCAAACCTCTTCACAAAAGCCCACTCTAGATCCAGACATGGATATCTAGTTTGTTTGATTTTCAGTGGGATTTAGAGTTGTATCACCTTTGGGAACAACTTGTAAAAGTTACAAAGCGACCTCTGATACTTTGTCAGACAGCAGGACTGTTTCTATTACTTGTCTTGACAGATCTCAGTGCTGCTTTTAATCTGATTGACCATCACATCCTTTTACAAAGACTGGAGCACTTTATTGGTATTAAAGAACTGCACTAAAACTGGTTTAAATCCTATCTATCTGATAGGCTTCAGTTTGTACATATTAACAACTACTCTCCATGTACACAAAGTTAGACATTGAGTTTCTAGGGTCAGTGTGGACCCATCCTCTTGCTTGTATATGCTTCCCTTGAAACGTATTATCCAGAAACCTCCGCCATTTCCATTGTTGTGCAGATGATACACAGCTTTGTCTGTCAATGGAGCCTATGAAACCAATCATCTGGCAAACTCCAGGCTTGTCTTGGGGACATTAAACTTGGATGACAAGCAACTTTTTACTACTGAACTCAGATAAAACTGAAGTCGTATAATTGGTCCTGAACACATCAAGAAATAAACTTTCAATGTGGTTCACTAGGCAACATTGCCCTAGCTCCAGCTCCACTGTAAAGAATCCGAGTCATCTTTGATCCAGGATATGTCCTTTAACTCACATATAAAACAAACTTCTAGGACTGCCTTCTTTCACCCTCGTAATATCACCAAATTAGACATTTTCTGTCTAAAGGTCCAAGTCGGAAGTGGGTCAAAATCAATCCTCTCTCTTACAAAAGCTGTAATGAGACAGGCTCCATCTTACCTTAAAGATCTCATGGTCCCCTAATCCCACTAGGACTCTGCGCTCCCAGAATGCTGGTTTACTGGTGGTTCCCAGGTTTCTAAGAGTCGAATGGGAGGCAGAGCCTTCAGTTATCAGGCTGCCTACTGTGGAACCTTCTCCCAGTTTGGGTCCGGGAGGCAGACACCCTCTGTACCTTGGGTGACTTAAAGCTCCTCTTTGATAAAGAAGCTTATAGTTAGGGTTGGCTCGAGCTTGAACCATCCCTTAGTTATGCTACTAGGCCTGAACTGCCGGGAGATCTCCATGATGCACTGAGCTTCTCTCTCTCTCTCTCTCGCTCTCTCTCTCTCTCACTGTAGTTCATATCCCATAAACGTAATTTATTAACTCCAATATCTTCCCTTTCCTGTGACTGTGCTCTTAGTCTCTCTCTCCTCTTCTGTCTCTTTCTGCAGGTATTTCTGCCTCTGGAGCTGTAAGTCTGATCTTAGCAGTAATAAGTCTCCTGCTGCTCCACCACAGCCCCCAACTCCATTCAACACTGCTGCTAGGGTGAAATTACTTATACTGCTATTGGTTGTATTATTGCTATGTTAGCAGTTAATACTTTAATTATCCTGCTATCATTACTACTATGTACTGGCATCACCATTTATATGGAACCACGTGTTATGCTATATTTCTTCTCTCGCTATTCTCTCCCCTCTCCCCTCTCTCTCTCCTTCCTAACCCCAGCCGGTCAGGCAGATGGCCTTCCCACCCTGAGTCGGTTCTGCAAAGAGTTTCTGCCTCTTATTGGAAGTTTTCTCTCCACTGTGGCCTGGTACTGTTCATGGTGGGATTTATTTGGGTCTCTCTCTGTATTACCTGCACAAAGTATGGTCTAGATTACTGCTCTATATGAAAGAATATGAGATGACTTTTGTTGTGATATGGCGCTATATAAATAAATTGAATTGAATTGAATTGAATCTTGAACAGTATTGAACAATTGCTGCAATGTAATTTAATGGACAATCGTCCATTTCAAAGTCTATCCAGGGCTCCAGCCCCTGTCAGACTGTTATTCTAAGTGTCTGACAACATTATGGATAGGATTCCTACAGAGACAGAGCTTTTTATTAAAGAGTAAGATCCTTTCGCTTTAACCAGAAACATCACTATACATCTGTTAGTGTGTTTGTGTTATTGTGTGACTTTCAGTGGTGGAAGAAGTAATCTGATACTTTACTGAAGCAAAAGACCCATATACTGAGTGACTGTTATATAACTGAACCAAATCCCCAGATCTGCCAAGACATTGACTTCTTCCATGTGACTGTACCAGGACACTAATACTGATTCACACTGGAATTTAATCATAAAAGACATCAAACAAACAAATGTGTTAAAAATAAAAAAACAGGTCAGCAAATTTACCGCACTGATGTGTTCCAGACCTGTCCTCTCTCCTGAAACTCGCCATCACCCTGTCCATGAAGGGCTCCAGCAACACATCATCAAACTACAGACAGGGGATGGAGAGACAGGTCAGAGAGAGGATTCAATTCAATTCAGTTCAATTTTATTTATATAGCGGCGAATCACAACAAGGTCATCTCAGGCACTTTCATACAGAGCAGGTCTAGACATACTCTTTAAAATAGGTATTTACAGAGAGAAACTGTAGTTTCCCACCATGAGCAGCACAGTTACAGATGAATAGCTCCTGATGTTTCCATGCTGACAGACATTGTTAAGGTTAAACTCCTACATTCAGTGAGCGACCATGAGAAAAAAAAAAGACCAGTTACTATTTAGCTACTTCAGTTGTTTTCTATTAACGAAGCCTCTGTACAGTGTTGCAGGTTATGACTGAAATATTCTGAATAGTTCCACGACACTTAAATTTAATTTGTTAATGACACAAGTTAATATTGTGGTTTTATCTAGATGTTTCTCACCCGTCGCGCTGTTGATGTCGGCACAGCCACACTGTGTCAAAGTATGGCGCCACCTACGGGAGGCAGAACACCTGAAAGTTCAGACTAATGATACTGCGTAGGTTACCTTTGTGATTACATCATGCTCTCACTGGTTTTCCTAGATGTGGGAAGCCCTCGGTGATCCGTACTCCGCATATCGTGAATCTTCACCTGTTAACACAAACAGACTGACAATAGAGCCCAGCAGAACTCAGACCTGTACCACACAGGTCAGTAGAGGTCAGTAAGGAAAACAGCCTCAGGTAGAATAACTTTCTCTCCTGTGATCTGAATAAAACAAAAGTGACACTGACTCATTTCTACACTCTTTTACATAATCAGCCAATATGCAGGCGACACTGTTCTATTCATCTAAGAGGCCTGATGTTTAGCTTTAAATAGGCAGTGTCTGGCTACCAATCACCTGCTCACAAGATCAATACTTCAAAATGTTTGATACTGACAACTTTCTTCAAAATCATCATAATTAAGTAAAATGCATAAAGAGTTCAAGAGTGAGGTAAAGTCTTACATTTCTGCTGTGTTCTGTCATTGGGAACACCGACCATAATCAGAACACAAATGTGTGAGTCAGGGATTATTGGTCGATCGCCGATCTGATTATGTATGTCATCAATTTGTCATGTTTTTAATGTAGATTAATTTTATAGATTATACTGGATTAACCACTGTTGTGGAGTCTCCAGTCAATGATGGTCTGCAAATGACAACACACAACACACGAATCTCCAGTCATTCTTCAGAAACACATTCTCTATAATCAATAACACATCATCTCTGATCTGTTGAATTGTGTTCCCAGTGAATCTTTGGAAACATAGTAACAGCTGATAGAAGTGGGGCCGGTTTGAATGAGTCTTGTCTTATAAATTCAGATAGCGTTCAACACAGGTGTACCCTCAAAATCAGAGCCTTCCTCAACTCTACTCACACGGTAGATGTCATAACTTCCTCTCTGCGTCTGATTGGCTGATGCCCCCACATGCGAGATGGGAGTGTTGCTCTGCTCACTGTTGATGATGTCACTCACGCCCACAGTGAGGGCCTGACCTGTCAGCAGTGATGTCAACAGTAGAGTTAACTAAAGTTGAATGAGTAGCTCAAAGTAGGTCTCTGCGTGATAAAGCAGATGTTCACTGAGGTTGAGAATAAACTGTTCAGAGTCAGTTCAAAGTCGTTTCTCTGTGAATGCAGGTGTGCTCTGTTACCTGTGACCACCACCCTCAATGAAACAGAAACAGCTGTTCAGCCTGTTTCCCTTAAACTGAACACATAGTAGGAACTTTTGTGTGTTAGCTCTCTGGTGTAAAACTGATAAACCCAAGCTGTGATGTAATAAACATTCATTTTAACCAAATTGTTACTTCCATCAGTAATGACAATTGTCTCCACTCACCCTGGAAATAGAAGCTTCCTGGAGCTCAAAGCACCAGTCATTACATCCTAACACAAACACACAACATTCCAGACATCACAACGCAGTTGTTGTCATGGCCAATGACATCACATTAAACACAGGTCTGAAGGAAGATTAACGTTGAATAAGAAGGTTATGAGTTGAAGATTCCGAACTGACAGAACACCTGCAGATGTCACCTTTACCTTTTCTGACCTTTATCAATAATAAAAATAATTATCTACAGCCCTCATAACAGCTTTATTATTAATGACCTCATGTCAAGTGTGACTCATACCTCTCACCTCTGTGATGTAGCAGAATTTTCAAGCCGACCTCACATAACAATCATTTCTAGGCGACAAAGAGACAGAGATGAGGTGAGACTTTCTGTCTGAGGAGTTTCTGACACAACTGAATTTTCACCTCGTGTTTTCGGGTGAGTCTGACAATCAGCTGATGAACTGGCTCACCTGAAGACCACAACCTCTGACAGATGAGTAAATATAAATATAAATAAGCATTGAATCCATCTGCTGATTGTAACCTTAGGAGAGTTACAGGCATGAACTTCTTACTGTTTTCATGCAGTATAGTCGGCCTCCATCATACTTCCTCTGCAGGGAGAAGGGAGGGGTGGGTTCCTGTCCTGTGTGGTCCAATAGGGCAGTTCCCCACAGGTGTTTTCCTGACTCTTACCTCTCCCATCTGGGCAGTTCCAATGAAGAAGCGGAGCGCATGCCTGAGAAGGTAAACACCTCAGGTGATCCTTCGATAGTACCAGAGGTAAAGGTGTGTGTCGTATTGTGTGTGTGTGTGTTCTGACCAGTAGGTGTGAGCTGCTGATGGTCAGACTGAAGCTCCAAACCACTGCTGACTCTTAAAGGACTGAAAAAACAGACCCAGAGCTGTTGTAGTCCTCATCACCTGCAACAGGTACGACAGGTGTAAAGAGGTATGACATCATCACAATCAAACTACTTTCATACATGCACTATAACTCTAAATTTACCTTTCAGGTCAAATTTGATGATGTCTGGGACCGCCTCAGGTGACCAGGGGACAGAGGAACACACCTCCTGTCACTCCCTGATTGGCTGGTGTTGGCTGGGGCTCCAATGCAACAAAGGACCTGCAGAGAACACATCAGAGTCTCTGATGAGGTCCAACCCCGTTAACCTCCCAGAAAATATTCACAACAGACATGAAAGTTTTTATTTCAGGAACCAGAACATCTTGAGCGTCTTCTATATCGCCCTGAGCGTCTCATCTAATCAAGATGGCGCCGCTTTGGTGGCGACTGGGTGTAGTAGTTCCTGTTGATCTTCAAACTATTCTATCCAGAGACAGGAAGTATATTTGTTTTCAAAATACCCTGCAACTTATTCAAAGACCCTGAAACTGTGGAGGCACCATGACTGTGCAGATTAAACTAAACCTTTGGTAAAGTGTTTGTTAAGTATAGTTGTGATGTGTAGTTGTGATATTTGCATAGTTGTGATATTTGCATAGTTGTGATCTTTCTGCGTAGTTGTGATGTGTAGTTGTGATGTGTGGTGTGATATTTGCATAGTTGTGATGTTGCATAGTTGTGATGTTGCGTAATTTGTGATATTGCGATGTTATTAGTTGTGATATTTGCATAGTTGTGGTGTTGTGATGTTGTGTAGTTGTGATGTTATGTAGATGTGATGTTGTGTAGTTGTGGTTGTGTTAAGAGGATAAAGGTCCTCACAAGCATAGAAGAACAAATATTGTTACTACATTCAGGGTGTAGACATTATAGAGAAGCTTTAACCAGGTCAATGACATTCTGTCCTTCAAGGACCCTGAAACTGGAGGCACCATGACTGTGCAGATTAAACTAAACCTTTGATAAAGTGTTTGTTAGAGCATCAGATGAATTCAGTGATGATCAAGTTGTATCATCAGGTTAACTGGTTCACCGACATGTTAGTTAATGTTTCAGTGCAGGTTGGTGTCAGTGGTTATTAAAGAGATCAGTTGGTGGGATGGTCAACCTGTTGTTGACCACATGAAGGTTTAGTTGAGGTTAATTACTGTTGGTTAAAGGGTTGATCAAATCAGTTTAAGGCTTTTGCTTGGTTAAAGTTCATTAAAGTTTCTTACTTGTTACTGATGGTGTGAAAATCGACGGAGAATCCAAACAGACTTCCTGTCAGACCGCTGAACATCACAACTTCATCCAACGAGTTTCGAACACACACACACACTCACACACAGCAACACACACACCTGAACACACACATCACACCTGTCCTGACACACATCACATCTGTCTCACTGTCGAGCAGAGACTGAAACGACTCTTGAGTTTCCTCAGCTATTTAAACCCTCCTCTAACACAGTGTGTGTGTGTGCATGCGTGCGTTATCTGACGGATGATTGACAGCTGGCTGCAACGGTTGAACCACACCTTGCGCTGTTTCTAGTGATAGGAGCTAAAAAATAAAGCCTGTTTATCTGTTTCTCTTTATTTTGTTCTTGTGTTTATTGGTGCATTCGGGAAGTCTCTTGTCTGGCCACATATTTCTCTGGTTATTTCATACTGTTGATGACTCATGTATGTCTGATGTTTATTTCCTCTGTGCTCTTGGTATTAAACCTTGTTTTCACATTCTTCTGTTTTCTTTGTGATTTGTCCTGAGGATGGCGCTGGGTGACCTGTGTTTTCTCTGGATAATAATGAAACATTAGTTTGATTTCTTTCTTTCTTTGATTTCTATAGAAACACATTGGAATAATCCCACCTTAGCATCTCTAATGCTCGCGTTGAACCTGAAACACCTCCTCAAGTCGAACAACCACCAACTATCAGAATCTGAATGGCTGCTCCTCACATCCAACAACAGTGAACCTCTGCTAATGTTCCTGTTTATGTAGCTCAGTCTCATTAGTTTCACCTTGAAGTCAGTCAGACACATAGTACTGTTCAGTTTTATCTGTGGACATGTTGCTCGCTGGTGTGACGCTGTTATCAACTGTTGCTAACAACAGCTAGTCTAATACGTTTGAATCAGGTCACCTTCATGGTTAATGTTCCGTTTGAAATGTGAGAGCGTTAATAACTGAGAACTGACCATAACCACAAGTCTCTGGTTCAGGTGTTTGTGTCTTTACAGAATTCAAATTAAATGTCCATAAATAATCAATAACAACGAAGTCTGTCCTCAAACCTTTGGGGTTTGGTTTTGAGTTGTTCATGTAGTTTATCCAGAAAATATCAAACAAATCTGAGACACTGGCGTTTGATTGGCTGCTAGTAGATTTTTTACTAAACTCAGTTTGAAAGTTTCATCTCCCTGAGTTTCATCCTCAACGTCTTGTTATGAATCAGCTGTGATCGATGTTCAGATAATATTCGATTTTTAATCATCAGGTTAAACAGTTGACAGCTTCAAACACGAACAAAACCTGTCAGGTAAATACCAGATTATGAATATTACTGATCATTATTTAATATCTATTATAATATGTCTGTCTGTTAGAGGCCATTGTGGGGACTCAGCTGGTCCTCCACAGGACTAATTAAACCTAATCCAATAATAGCGTCATATTGACCTTTAAATGGTGAAACATGACATCATCAGTTTGTGTAAAAGCTCCACAGGTAGTTAGTTTGTCCCCATGATGAGTGTAACAGAGACGTGTGTGTGTGTGTGTGTTTTGTAAGTGTGACAGTGCTACCTGCTGCTGTTTCTGTCAACACATTCAGCATTTCAACTCCGCCCACCAGTCTGCAGGCGACACCAGTGCAGCCCGTGGCAACAGGTCAGTTCAGTGAGCAGGGAACCTTACGCCCTAAAGTATGATACACCTGCAGAGACCGACCAGTCAAGGTACAGTCTGAGGGTGTGTGTGTTCTGACCAGTGGTTGTAGAAGTCGTGACAACGGCTGGATAGCGACCGGGCGGGTTCATCCCAACCTGTCGCACTCACCTGAGATAGACAGACTGACAGACAGACGAGAGAGAGAGAGAGAGAGAGAGACAACAGTTCCTCAGTTCGTCTCTTCTCTCTGACTTAGTCTTCAATAACAAACGCTGAATGAGAATCAGTTAAAGTCTGAAACTGTTAAATGTCTATGATGTTTATTTTGATGATTGACTCTCTGACAGGGCGACAGACATTCTGTCACCTGTCAGATGTGCAGAATTCGTCTGCAGGCGTCTGTTACCTGCACACCTGATTTTATTTATCACGCGTATGTTTAAAGCCAGTGTGTTTGTGTCTGATGAGATCGCACGATTAACGACAACAGAAATGTTGTGTCAATAGTGTCTTCGGTAATAGACAGTGTGTGGGACTCAGTAACCAGTTACTGTAACTGTAACTGATTACTGTGTCCCTGATCCCACACTCAGTGTAGATGAGCGATAGTTTTAGCTTCAACCTGAAAACAAGCTGGCTGGTGAGATCACTGCTGCACCTTCATAAACAATTCTGCAGGTGTTTCTGGCTTGGTTCCAGACATGTTGTGATGTTGTGATGTTGTGTGGTTGTGATGTTGTGATGTTGTGATGTTGTGTGGTTGTGATGTTGTGACGTTGTGATGCTGCGTGGTTGTGATGTTGTGATATTTACATAATTGTGATGTGTAGTTGTGATGTTGCGTGGTTGTGATGTTTGCATAATTGTGATGTTGTGTAGTTGTGATGTTGCGTGGTGTGATGTTGCATAGTTGCTTGATATTTGTGATGTTGTAGGTGTGATGTTGTATGGTTCTGTAGTTGTGTTAAAGAGGATAAAGGGTCTCACAAGCATAGAAGAACAAATGTGTGTTACTACATTCAAGACAACAGGCGTATGAAGCTTTAACCAGTCCAGCATTCCACTGTCCTCACTGCAACCTGAGCTGAGAGAGTGTGTGTGTGTGTGTGTGTGTTTGTGTTTTCAGCTCTGATTGGCTGACAGTCTGATCTCTGGCATTTAAGGACAAAAACTGACAACAACAAAAAACATCTCAGGAAATCGCCACGAGAGAATGAAGAACAACATTTATATAAGAGTGTGTGTCAAGTCAAGTCAAGTCAAATTTTATTATATAAGCCAATTCACAACAGAAGTTATCTCGGGGCACTGTACATATAGAGGCAGGTCTAGACTGTACTCTTTGTATAAAATTTTGTGAGAAACCCAGCAGATCCCACCATGAGCAGCACTAGGCGGGCTGGCAGGAAAACTTCACTGAGGCGAAACCTCGGGGCAGAGACCGGACTCAGGGTGTCGCGGCCATCTCTCGACCCGGTGTGTGTATGTGTGTGTGTCGTCCTGAGCAACCTTCGGACAGGAAACAGAAAGTCTCATTGACCTACAGGTTTCAGTATGTTAGCGTGGTCTCAACTGGTCCTCAGACCTCTACAACTAGTCTGGAGACCTCTGTCACTAGTCTGAGACCTCTGTCAGTCCTCAGACCTCTGTCATAGTCCGAGACCTCTGTCACTAGTCAAGAGACCTCCTGCTGGTCCTCAGACCTCTACAACTAGTCCCAGACCTCTGTAACTAGTCCCGAGACCTCTGTCACTAGTCCTCAGACCTCATAAACTAGTCTTCAGACTTTTACAACTGAATCCTTTAATGTGTGATATGACCAAAAAAAACATGGAAGAAACTGCTGCCAGTTTCTCTTGAGTCCAACAACAGGATTTCTGTGAAAAAAGTTGTAGATAACACAGTTAAAATTAAGAAGATATTTTAATAATTATACATATTAAGCAAAACTACAAAGACACTTTGACTGGTTGTCCAGAGTTGAGTCAGTGCTCCCACCCTCCTCAGTCCTTCAGCTGTATGTAACCTGTATAGACGACTGGTGGCTGCTGTCACAGTGACTTATCACAGAGACACAGTTCAACATGAGTTTCTGAACAGAGAGCCCTCAGACCAGGAACCACGTCAGACAGAGACCTGAACATCCAGGCAGAACATCATTAACAGAACATTAATCTGCAACTATAACAACAATAACTGAATCTTTACAACAGTATTTATTCAGTTTCTCCTCTGTAATAGTTGTTTCCAGCAGCTGTAGTTCAGAATCTGTCCACCAGAGGGCAGCAGAGGAACGTAATGGACATGGTTGTTACTTTCCTCTGCTCTCCTCCTCCTCTCCTCCTCCTCTCTCCTCCTCTTTCCTCTCCTCTCCTCCTCCTCCTCCTCCCCTCTCCTCATTAGTCTGTGAGGACAGGAGGAGGAGAGGATCATATCTATCTTCATCTGATCAATAATCAATCAGTCTCACAGTCTGATCCATTACTGAACTCACCTATTATTGTGTGTGTGTGTTAGTTAATACAGTAAACTGAGTCTTTTTAGACTTTAAATCCTCAGCTGCTCCTGGAAGGACTGATCACTGCTAATGCTAACACTAGTGCTAACACTAATACTAGCACTAATTATTCTTGTAATATTAACAATGTATAGTGTGTTTTGAAGGGTTATATTTCTTTATTTCTTTCTATTTGAAGACTGGATTTATATCACTTTCTTTTATCTTTAAGTTTATGACGACTCCTCCACCCCTGGACACTAGATTATTCCCTGTTGTATTTCTTTGCATTTCTTTCTTGCTGCAGGTGTTGGGTGGAGGATCATCAGCTGATTGAGCCACCTGGGCCCAGTGTGCACCTTCTTATATTAACCCTCAGTCTGGAGTCCGGGGGCTGGGAGGGGATGGTTCCCCTGGTCCCGGCCCAGGCCGTGGCAACTCGTTTCTTTTTGTTAGTTTGGTTGTTCATGTATTTGGTTAGGTAATTTTCCTTTAGTAAAAATAAATTGCTGATTTTAACCTGCCAACTCGTTACGTCTCCCTCTCTTGTCGCGGTTGTCGAGCCGGGCTGTGACAAATGGGGCTAAATCCGTTCCTTGTTTGGCCGGTAGATATTGGTGCTTTTGTTGGTTCAGCGGAGAGAGTAATTTTGATGGCCCAGGCAGGTTGTGAATAGACCGGTTTATTACGTCAGAAGTGACAGTGGCGTGCGGTTGTAGTTTTTCCACGTGCATCATTTTGTGAATGAATGGGCAGTAGCAGACGAGACAGTCTGCGGTGAGTAAGCCGTCTGGTGTTTTGGGTTTAAAATTGTACTGATTTACCTGTTATTAATAGCCATGATGGTGGTGTTTTGTTTGCATTGAGCTCTGTTTTTTTCCTGGAAACAAGCCTGGGTAAATGGCTGCTGTTCAGTCCCTGTTGAGCTCAGGACGAATTCCCTTGAGTTCATCGAGAGTTGTAGTGTGGTGTGAAAGTGGCTGGAGCAGTTGTCGGGATCCTTCCGAGCTGCAGGTGGGGTCATACATTGTGGTGGTTTACTGGGCTTGCGGGATATAGTGCGTAAAAACCCTACAAGTAGCACCCTGAAGACTGAGGGAGTTTAGTTAGTTTAGAATTTGGCAGTTGGGGGAGGCGAACTGCGGTGGCATGTGGCTGTGGATCTCAGAGGCTGCGATCGTGCATCCAGTTGGGAACATGTAATCTGACAGGTAACCTTAACCCGTTGTTAATATAGTTTGGTTTAGGAATTTCTGAAGTTCGTGGAGAATTATTAGACGTTGTTAGCGGGAGCAATTAGTGAGGATTGCCGAACTTTCCTCAAGAATATTTTTATTGAATTTTTACACAATATAAAGATACAGGTATGAGTGTGACAGAAGTTTGTAAATGCATAGTCCACATAGGTCGAAGAGATAATCCTGTACATCTACAGTAGAAAGTATAATACAAAACAAAGACCTCATTTTAGCCCCACCCTCCTCCCCGCACATAATTACCCTAGCAGACTTGAACATAAAGCAATAAATAAGACAAATACAATTGCACTTAATTCCCGGGTGATACAGTTAACAGCTGGAGAAGCGGTTTTACTCTAATAGAGTAATAAATAAAGTAAAATAAATTGAAGAAACAAATGTATATCGTTGGGCCAGCAGGCGTCAAAGAGAGGACCCGATTTATACACACACTTGGTATTGCGAACATAAAACAGAAATCAAAATGTGGTGAGGGATCCCAGTCCTTTTACTAAGTTTGACAATTATGGTGGTATTCCAGAAAAAGGTCCCCACACTTTGAAACTTTCTTTGAAGTTATGGATTGGGTAATGTATTTTTCAAAGGTTTAAAACAAAGACATAACATCCCTCAACCACACAACAGGCATGGGTGGGCAGGGTAGCGTCCCTCCCACCTCAAGCAACATTGCCGCCAGCAGAAGCGAAAGACAGAGTCCGCCGTTTAGCCGAGTCAGGCGCGCCTCACCCTCACCTATGGTGCGAAAAGGCGACCAGAGGTTGGGCTCCATGTCCAGACTGACAATTAGTGATAAGGTTTGGAAAACTTCCTCAGTATTCTCAAGCTGGGACATGTTAAAACATGTGGATAAGTGGGGCCTCCTCTCTTACATTTATGCTTGGCAGGGATCCACATCTTAGGTAAAGCGAGATAATTTGGTTTGGATATTAGGTCCTGTACAACTTTAGGTACAACAGACAGTGTGGTGCACAAAGAAGTTGAGTTGATCAATTTAAAATTATGTCCCTTGTCCTCTGACGGAGACAGATTCAAATCTTGCTCCCATGCAATTTTAATGTTATAAGTGGGGCCTGCCTTATGCCTAGTAGTTTATTATAGATAATGGAGATCCAAGCCCTACGTGATGGTTGTAGAAGTTGAGAGAGAGTTCATCAGCAATGTTCCACCACCATACAGAGAAGTTTGGTATCGACAGCGAAGGAAGTGCATATCTGCGGGTACCTGAAAAGAGTGAGGTCTTTGATTGTGCTTTCAGTTAGTTGTTTTCCGATAAGT
>BRZM01000133.1:915078-927578 GCA_033238685.1 Lates japonicus
AACTGAATCCTTTAATATTGTGATATGACCAAAAAAAACATGGAAAGAAACTGCTACCCAGTTTCTCTGGTCAACAACAGGATTTCCTGAAAAGAGTTGTGTAGATAACACAGTTAAAGTGAAGATATTTTAATAATTACATGCAGCAAACAAGCAAAACTACAAAGACACTTTGACTGCGTTGTCGGGAGACAAAATCAGTGCTCACCCCTCCTCGGTCCTTCAGCTGTATGTAACACCAATATAGACGTGTGATGGCTGCTGTCACAGTGACTTATCACCAGAACAATGATTCAACATGAGTTTCCTGAACAGAAACCACCTCAGACCGGAACCACGTCAGACCAGAGACCCTGAACATCCAGACAGAACATCATTATGAGAACATTAATCTGCAACTATAACAACAATAACATGATCTTTACAGTATTTTATTCCAGTTTCTCTCTGTAATGGTTGTTTCGGCGGCTGTAGTTCAGAATCTGTCCTGAAGGCAGCAGAACGCCAATGGACATGAACATTGCACCACTCTGCTCTCTCCTCCTCCCTCTCCTCCTCCTCTCTCCTCCTCCTTTCTCTCCTCTCTCCTCCTCCTCCTCTCCTCTCCTCATTAGTCTGTGAGGACAGGAGGAGAGATCCTCTATCTATCACGATCAATAATCAATCAGTCTCACAGTCTGATCCATTACTGAACTCACCTGTGTGTGTGTGTGTGTGTTGGTTAATACAGTAAACTGAGTCTTTTTTTTAGACTTTAAATCCTCAATAACTCCCTGGAAGGACCTGATCCTGCTAAATACTAACACTAGTGCCTAACACTAATGCTAACACTAGTGTGTCTGTAAATATTAACAATGTATATAGTGTCCATTTTGAAGGGTTATATTTCTTTATTCTTTCTATTTTGAAGACTGGTTATATCACTTTTTCTTTTATCTTTAAGTTTGTGGCGACTCACTCACCTGAACACTAATTGTCCCTATTTGTGTTTCTTTGCATTTCTTTCTTTGCTGCGGGTGTTGGGTGGAGATCATCAGCTGATTCGAGCCCACACCTGGGCAGTGTGCACCTTCTTATATTAACCCTCAGTCTGAGTCCCGGGGGCTGGGAGGATGGTTCCTGGTCGACCGACCAGTGGCCAGCAACTACCGTTTTCTTTGTTAGTTTGGTTGTTCATGTGTTTGGTTGAGTAATTTTCTTTGGTAGAAATAAATTGCTGATTTTTTAACCTGCTCAACTGTGATCTCTCTTATGCATGATTCAGCCGGCGAGCAGGGCGGCTGGCCAGTAGAGAACTTTCAAAATCACGTTCTGTTTGGCCGGTGAATGTTGGTGCGCTGTTTGGTTCGGCGAGAGAGTGAATTTTGATGGCGGAGACAGGTTGTGAATGAATCGGTTGTTACGTCAGAGTGACAGTGGCGTCACGGTTGTAGTTTTTCACGTGCATCATTTGTGAATGAATGGGCGGTGGCGAACAGGGCGAGAGGAGTCACGGGTGGAAGTAAGCACGTCTGGGTGTTTTGGGTTTAAAAGTTATGCGTTTCTCATTGTCATACATGATGGTGTGTTTTGTTTACATTAGCTCTGTTTTCCTGGAAACAAGCCTCGTTAAATGTGCTATTCAGTCCCTGTTAGGCTCGGACGAATTCCTTCAGGTTCATCGGGGGTATGGTGTGGTGACGAGGCTGGCTGGAGCAGTTGTCTCGGGATCACTTCGAGCTGCAGGGTGGGGTCGCCACATTGTGGTGGTTTTACTGGGCTTCAGGATATAGTGCGTAAAAACCTGCAGTAGCACCACAATTTGGGGGAGTTTGTTGGTTCTGGGGTGGCAGTTGGGGGCCGAACTCTTGGTGGCATGTGGCTGTGGATCTCAGAGGCTGCTGATGTTGCATCAGTTGGGGCATGTAAATCTGACAGGTAACCTTAACCCGTGTTAATATGGATTTAGTTTGCAGGAATTTCTGAAAGTTCCGGCGGGCCCTTCAGATTGTTCGGCGGGAGCAGTAGTGAGGATTGCCGAACTTTTTTCCTCAAAGATATTTTTTATTGAATTTTACACAAATATAAAAATTACAGGTATGAGTGGTGACAGGAAGTTTATGTAAAATGCATAGTCCACATAGGTGCGAAAAGGATAATCTGTACATCGGTAAAAGTATAATGCAAACAAGACCTCATTTATTACCTCCTCCCCCCATAATTACCTAGCCAGACTTGAACATAAAGCAATAAATAAGACAAATACACCAATTGCACTTAATTCCGGAGTGATACAATTAACAACTGGAAGCTGGGTTTCTCTAATGATAATAAAATAAAGTGAAAATAAATTGAAGAAACTAAATGTATATCACGTTGGGCCAAAAGCTTGAGCGTCAAGAGAGGACCGATTTATACACTTGGTATGCGAACATAAAAACAGAAATCAAAAAATGTGAGTGAGGATCCAGTCCTTTACTAGTTTGACAATTATGGTGATATTCAGAAAGGTCCTTTTGAAACTTTTCTTTGAAGTTATGGATTGATATGTATTTTCAAGGTTTAAACAAGACATAACATCCTCAACCACTGAGCGCATGGGTGGGCAGTGGCGTCCACTCCACCTCAGCAACATTACGCCTAGCCAGAGAAAGCGAAGACAGAGTCCATGGTTGCTTGAGGTCAGGCATACTCCTCACCTATGGTGCGAAAGAGCGACCAGGATTTGAGCTCATGTCAGACTGACAATTAGTGATAAGGTTTGGAAAAACTTCCTCAGTATTCTCAAAGGCTAGGACATGTCCAAAACATGGATGATGAGCCTCCTCTCTCTTGTTTAATAGCAGGGATCACATCTGGGTAAAAACGAGATAATTTGGTTTGGATATGTGGTTCCTGTGTACGCTTTAAATTACCAGCAGACAGTGACGGGCACAAAGAAGTTGAGTTGATCAATTTGAAATTATATCCCACATGTCCTCTGACAGAGACAATTCAAATCTTGCTCCATGCAATTTTTAATGTTGTCCGAGTGGGGCCTGCCTTATGCCTAGTAGTTTATTATAGTATGGAGATAAACCCCTACGTGATGGTTTGTAAGTTGAGAAGAGTTCGTCGGCAATGTTCACCACCTGTCTGAGGAAAGTTTGGTATCTGACAGCGAGAAGGAAGTGCGCTCTGGGTACCTGAAAAAGTGAGTCTTTGGGAGTTGTGCTTTCAGTTAGTTGTTCGATGAAACAAAATATTGTCTATGAAGAGATCTCTAAGCTCGAATTCACCATTCTGGAATGTTGGGTCCAATGGGAAGGTTGAAAAGATGATTGGCGAAATAGGACTGCGAAGGCAAAAATCAAAGAAGGCCAAGTGTCTCTAAACTGAGCCCACTCTCCAGCATTATGCCGGACAATGGGTTCTCTATGACTTTTCATTTGGTGGGAGGGAGTGAATCCAGCAAGTGCTGGAACAGAAAAGTTTTAGCAGAACCCAACTCCTTGCCGCAAAGGACAGTCACAGTGGAGTTGTGGAAATATGACCAAAACAAGAGACGAATGTTGGCTGCCCAATAATAAAAGCGAGTTTAGCCAGCTACCTCTCCCCTTAGGCCTTTGGAGGTGTGCCTTATTTAACCGGGCGCTTTTCTTTCCATATAAGATGATGAAAAAAGATTTAGGAATGAAGGTTGGTACTGATTGAAAAGACGTACCAAAATTTGGGAATATTCATTTTGATCAGATCGTTGGCCGACCAAGAAAGTGAGAGGGTGACCAATCGTCCAGGGCAGCACTGTCTTGTGTGGTTTAGCAAAGTAAGAAGTTTTCTTTGAAAAGACATGTGCTTTTTGTGACTGTAATACCAAGGTAAAATTGTTTTCACAATCCTAAAGGAAATCGAATTAGTCTGCTGCGGCGTCCTCACTAAAGAGGAAAAGCTCCAGATTGTTCAAATTTAATTTGTATCCGAGAACTATTTCAAAGGACAAGAGACAACATAGCAGGTAGAAGTATCTGGAGGCGGTGAGATAGAAACTTAACAGGTGGGTCTGTATATAGAGCCACCTTATGTTTCACTCCAGTTCTCCATATTCCAGAAGTATTCTCGCAACTTCTTGATTGCTATCGTAGCGGTTCTATAGCCGAGTCAGGGGCTTAGAGGACACCCTTGTCGAGGTTCCCGATGAGGTTAAAGGGTTGTGACAGCTGAGGTTGGTAAGGACCGAGAAGCAGTAGAGACTTGATACCAATAATTCTATCCAGGTGATAAAATTTGTACCAAAGACAAATTTCTTTAAAGTCTCTCAAATAAATATGCCACTCTATCCGGTCAAACACTTTCTCTGCATCTAAGGAAGGACATTCAGGAGTCGCGCCAGGGGCTACAGAATGTCAAATGTGACGATGATGTGTTAAATAGGAGTATCGATTTTCACATATGACGGATGGTAAATGTTCTTAATCTTAGACGAACTTTATGAGATTTTAACATCAACATTCAGTAAAGAGATAGGCCTATATGAAGAACACTCTGTCGGGTCCTTTTGTCTTTCTTTGCAATAAAGGGTGATACATGCTTGGTGAATGACATGGGAAGCTTACCTGCTTGAATGAATCCAGACAACATGTGCTTAGCTATGGCAAGCTTAGTGAGGAAAATGTATTAAAAATTCGTGGGAAACCCCTTGGGGCCCAGGATTTTCTGACTGCAGCAGCTAGCTGCATCTATTTCACCTCTTTTGTTATGGGTTCATCTAATTTCATTTACTGTAGGGGAAAAGCGTGGGAATGTTTAGTTGATTCAAAAATGTGTCCATTAATATAGTATTTGAAAATTCAGAGGTGTAGAGATTGAATAGTAACTCCTGAATGTGTCATTAATCTTTGCATGATCGATGTAACCATACCATCCTCCATTTTGATATTAAGTAATATGACCCCCATGGCACAAGTCCTCTCAGCTGATTAACTAACAATTTCCCAGATTTTCACCATGGATATAGACAAACTCTTGACCACTCAGAGTTGGCGTTCAATGAATAGAGTTGAGGCCAAAGATCAAATTTGGTTTGAAGCTCCACTCGCATTTTGTGATCAGGGTTTTAGCTTGAACGCATTTTGTCTATTTCCTTAATTTGATCAGCCAATTCACAATCGTTCGATGAGCCCTTTTTCTCATATTTGCAGTGTAGGAAATAATTTGATATTCCCTAGGTGCCTTAAGAGCATTCCAAACTACTAGACTAGGCGTATCCGGGGAGGTATTTGTCTGAAAGAAAAGATATATGTTCTTTCATAAAGTTTGCAAAATCATTGTCTGAGAGGAGGTCAATTAAACACCAGTGTTTTTTAATTTGAGAAGGTCAGGGCAATGCCAGAGATAATACAACAGGGGCGTGATCTGATATCACTATGCCTGATAAGCACAGGAAGCGTATGGTAACAATTATTATCAATGAAAAAGTAGTCAATCTAGTGAAGAAGGTATGGTGGGCGATGCGAGAGGAAGGTACTCTCTCTTGTTTGGATGGAGGCATGTACATCAGACGCAAGGGGTGGATAAAAAGACTGAATAATGAGGCAGACCTACTAATTGAGTCCCAGGGGTTGGGAGAAAATGATTGAAACTCAGTGAGAACAAAACCATTTCATCGATATAAGGATGAGAATTGTTTTATATATATGACAAAGTTTAACAATCATCAGGAAGTCTTCAACTGAGGGTGCAGGATGATAATTAGAAATGATATCGAAACTCCAGGAACATAAGGACATCATAAACAGAATGAGTTGTACATGGCTTGCGTAGATCAATAAGCCAGTCCTGGCATAGGAAAAGCCACCCTTGCCCACCACCCACAACAAGATAGCTGCCATGAACTGTAAGCTCTTCAAACACACATTACTTACCCCACAAAAATGTACATTAGCACACCTTTAGTCAGCTAACTCTTACTTAGAATTGAGAATGCATAATGCTCCAGGACCATATTTGAACCATTCTAGGGTACAGACATAATGAAATAAAAAAACGCTCCTTTTGGATCTCTTCATGCATTGTACGCATAAAGTCATAAGCAAGAGTAGAAAAGAAAGTAACACTACTTGAAAAATTGGCATAGACTCTGGTGGGTTATCCACACCCGCATGTAACAGTTCACTGATTTAAGGCTGAGGACATACTCTACATACCTACAACCAGGGCAGTGTGATATTAATGGTCCAGTAGCTGCTCCCATGGTCTGATGCAGGGAAGTCGCGTGCAGCAGTGTGGCCAGAGTCAAGGATGGCATATGGGTTGTAAACAGTTTGGGAACAGTCATCAAGCAGTCGTTCACAATGGCCGAAGATGGAGGAGAAGGCCATCGATGTGTTCCGGCCTCATCGATTGACGTAGCCGCTTCTTGTCTCCAGCCGGGCAGTGCCTGGTGCTCTGTCTGGGAGAGGGTTTGAGCCCTCGGTTGTAGAGACTCGCCATGACTTCCTGTGCTCGGCTCGCTGGCTCAAAACTTGGGGCTGTGGTCTTCGACAATACCGAACTTGCTGGCCCGCAGTGCTCAGCTTTCTCTTGTTGGGGCTTCACGGATCAGGATATCCTTGACTGGTGGCGGTGCAGGCGGAGAATGAGCGCGGTCGCTGTCCGGGGCAGCTTTGCTGTTAGCGAGCGATGGGCTCTGTCAATCTCCCGGACCCAGGGGATGGGCGTCTCTTTCCAAAACCTCGCACAGCAGGTCGGGAGAGAAAAGGCTGTGGGTTAGCCCACCTTCAATAGATTCCGCCTAGGCCCAGGATACAGAATGTTTTGTCTTCTGCTGCGACCCTCCAAGTGGAATTGCCTTTAGCTGTTAACAATTGCTTTCCTGCAGGCTGGGCAGACATTTTCTAGCACTAACTGCCTTCAGTCAGGTCCTCCGCTGCAAGCTTCGAGGGATGAAAGGCACTGGCCATGCTCATCAACTGGCAGAAACCCGGACCTGGTCGAATTTGTTTTTCAGCGCTGGTTGAAGGAAGTTTTAAAATGCGTAAACAGCCTGCCTGTGCTTATCAAATAGCTCGAGATAGCCTCCATGGTCCAAAAAAACTAATTAGACTAGTGGCTTGGTTGTCTTTCTCGACGCATGATTTTGAGTCATTTCAAGAAGTAAACGTGTTAAAAAGAAATTGCTCAATATAAATTATAAGTGTTGCGGGTTATCTATATTGGACCCCAATGCTGAGTCAGACCTGAGACTGCCAGGGAGTAGTGAACAGAGTGGTTTGGTAGCAGCAAAAGGCAAAAACGGGTGACAAACAGGGAGTGAGGGAAAAGTCCAGGGCCAGGGTCAGGTAGCATGGGGGAAGGGTCAGGGAGAAGCCAGGAGGACAGCTGGAACAGGTGAGGATCCTCAGGGACGGGCGAGGCACCGGGGAGAACTGTGATGAAACACAAGACAAATTACAAAGATACTCTTCTTTTCAAAGACCAGATTTAGCAAAGCTAGGATAACGAGGCTGAAGGACCAGTGGTTATACGTGGTGGAGCGGAATTCAAACTTGGGCGTCGGTGGAGGTAGGACCAGGGAAGATAAGCGATGGATGAATGATTGATTGCAGCTATTACGGTGCCACGCCACGCCCTGTGAAGTACACACACAAACAGAGGAGAGAAGGCGGAACAGAAACAAAACCTGGACACGGGCTGGGAATGGGATGAGAGACCATGACACTCAGTTTGCAAAATAAAAGGGTGAATGAGTGAAAAAAAATGAGTATGCAGGAGCTCTCTGTGCTGCGTCTACTCCATGTGGCAGCGACCCGGAGTCCCTGGATTTGCCGAACATTTTAAAATGGATGTTGGTGATAAACGGATGAAAGAGAACATGAAGAATATATCTTAAAGAGAACCTGATGGGTGTTCTCTCTCTCCAACAAGTATCTGCTGTTGCTCCTGCTCTGGACTAGATTGAGGCGGCTTCCTCTGGCCAGTAGAGGAGTACTGTCTTGACATTTAAACAACAGAGAGTTGCTGTTGTTACAGATGGAAGTGAAAAGACTCGAACTGGAGGAGGCGCAGATTGACCTTGGTAATGTATGGTGGCATGAGGCAATTTCCTGGTGGGGTTGAGGCCCTCGCATGGGTTTGATGTCCATGAATCTACTTAGTTCCCCAGTTTTGTAGACAAGACCGGACACATTTTCTCTCTTTTTGGCGGGTAGCTAGTAGGGATTGGTCGGATGCTGGCTGTGCTGTTGCAGTGTGTTTTAACAGGCAAGGCAAGAGCATACTGCACTCAGTGTGGCGAGTAGATGTATGTTTGTGTCAAGGCTTTCTTGATTAAAAGCGTATGAGTTGGTACCTGAAGCATATCGTAAAGTTTAGATCTTGGGAAAATCTGGTGAACGAGCGCTGTGAATTCAACAGGGGCTTGTGACTCATTTAATGGTTGGTGTGCCGGCTTGGTGTTCATACTTATGAAGCATTGTGTGATCTGGTTGTGTGCTGGAGCAGTTTAAACTGGTACCCAGTAATATTGCTACATTTGTTGCGGAACACAAGGTGAAGACCACTGCTAAAATTGCTAACAGCAGATAGTATGTGTGCTGACCCACCGTGTGGACCATGAGCACAGGGGCTGGGATGAGTCTGGTTTTAGGGAGATGGCGGTAAGTTTCGGCCAGTTGGTAAGCGGTGGGAGGAGGCGGCTGATACCATGTCTACGCCAGTAAAGGTGGTCTGCAGTCAGGTATATTATGATTCAGTAAGAGATGTAGTACTGCAAAGGCAGAGGACACTGGAAAAACGAGTGTCCTCGCGAAGGCTGGATCTAAGGTGGGTTCAAGACTGATATACCTGACAGGTATACCTGCAATGTAATTATGCCTGTCAGGTATATCAGTCGATAAATAAACCTTGTAGTATTTCCTCTAGTGTCATCTCTCCCTGTTCGTTCTCTCTCTCTTCCTTCGATACACAGGTAGAAACTGCAGTGGTGCAGCCTGGGCACCGGATTTCTCAACTTGTTGTGTCCGATGTGCATGCGTCACTGGTGGGGGAAGTGATATTAGTACCAGTAAAAATAAACGAACACAGGGCTTTCGATTCCTTTATTTTTTAGCTCTGTCCTGCCTTTTCTCACTACTATTGATACCGGTGATTACATCCCTAATGCGAGAATAGGGTTAGAAACATATTACCTGTTCCTGTGCACAAACTGGAGTTGGACTGTGGACTGGTCCAGGGCGAGCGGTGATGGTCGTCCCGGCGCTGCCAATTCAGGCGTGGATGTTATTCTGGGGAATGAGCCTAGCTGGTAGCGGGTGTGGGCCAATGGCCCGCCGCCTCCTGTGGTAACCTCCTCCTTCTGTTGCAGAGAAACCCGGCGAAAGTGCGCAGTGTTTCCCTGGTGTTTTACAGCCTGTGTTGACCGGGCTGTCGCCACGAGAGAGGCAGAGCTGGGCTCCAGTTTCAAAGAGGTGACACAGAGAATGAGGCTCCGTCTGTGTCCATACCGACTCGCTCCTGTCTGTTTCGTGGTGAGCTGGGCGCAGGAGCAGGTTCTGATCCATCGCTTAGTGAGCTGTTCACATGGTGCTGCCTGGGGCTAGGGAAGAAGTGCTCTGGGGTTGCGTCCTGCAGGATCAGTTGTTGAGTGAGGAAATGGGTGCCTCATGGAATAGTTTAATCGGTAACCTGTTTGTCAAATTGTTGTTCAGGGAAATTCCAGGAAAATTGCTGAGGACCTCACCACGACCAGTTAGAGACGCAGGGGTCCGTAGACATATAATTATGTCTGGATTTTTGGTCTCAGTTGAAAAAAGATGTGTGTCCATGTATGTATTAAAACATGTCACACATACTCCGTGATGAGCTTTGGGTTGCGTAATGTGCCAGCAGTTTCAGCGTCTTATGAACAGGGTTATTATCTGGGCTGTCCGGTTGTGCGGTGTATCTAGATAGCGTAGTTGTCTTTAATGTACCTGGGAGGATCATGTCCTCCGTATTAGACAACTGTTTGACCCGACTCCGTGATGCACATTTGACAGTCAATCTGGCGAAGTGTGAGTTCGCCAAGGCGGCCGATCACCACCTTGGAAAGGTAGTGGGGCAGGGCAGTGCGGCTGGTGCGTGCTTTCTGTTAACTGCAATAGTATCGGTTCCTACCACTAAGAGGGAGCTTATCGCTTCCTGGGGTTGTGGTTACTATGCAGTTTCTGTAAACTTTTCTAACTGTAGTGGCCTTTGACTGTTTGTTGACAGATGAAATATATATATCTGGTCAGCTTCTTGCCAAAGCGACCTTCGACAATGTTGGAGTCTGTACTATGTTCACCTCCTGTCCTTGCAGCACCTGTGTCTGAACCAGTCCGTTTCAGCTGCAGGTGGATGCCAGTGGCGTGGAGTGCTGGGGGCTGTGCTGCTCGGTTGGGCGACAGCAGTGTTGGCGTCCCATGAGCTTTCTCTCGGAGAATTTAACTCCTATCAGGTGAATGCTGTGATTGAGAAGGAGACTCTAGCTCTGGTGTGGGCACTGCGGCATTTTGATGTCTATGTGGATTCTGGTGTTCCTCTGGTGGTCTATGCAGCCACTCAATCTATTGTTTCACTCCGTCATTACAGTGCAGACTGATCGATGGTTTTTGTTTTTGCAATCATATTGTAGAATCGCCACATCAAAGGACCTGAGGGCAGGCGATGCATTCGTCAAACTCCTTGCTCTTGAAGATGCTTATCATGTCCTGTAACCTCTGGTCTCTGCTGTTTCTATAACTTTCCTTCATTTGCTTCTCCAGGTGCCGGGGGTTGCTGGTTGGTGTGGTGTTGGGGTTGGCTTAAAGATTATTCGGAGTCTGGTGGTATGCTTGTATCAAGGGAAAAAGAAAAAAAAAAACTAAACAATGGTTGCAAATCTTCAAGTTAATGAAAATAAGGTGTATTATTTGATTGTGTAAGTTACATTATTACAAATTAAGTTGTATTACTGCTATTAGTTATATGGGTTGGTTGTTAGCCAATGTTAATTGGTTGTCGAATTCCTGATAGGAACTCTCTTTTATGGGAGGGTGGCGTGACTCCCTCACCTGGACTTCTAGGTGTCCCTGTGTGTTTTCCTTGCATTTCTTTCTTGCTGCAGGTGTTGGTGCAGCAGGATCATCAGCGATTGAGTACACACTGGGCAGTGTCAGTGCTCCTTCCTGTTAACCCTCAGTCTGGAGTCGAGGGGGCTGGGGGATGGTTCCTGGTCCCAGCCATTTGCGTGGTGGCAACTGCCGTTTTCTTTTGTTAGTTTGGTTGTTCATGTGTTTGGTTAAGTTGATAATTTTCCCTTTGTAAAAATAAATTGCTGATTTTTAACACTGCCAACTTTCGTGCCGTCTCCTCTCTTGTCGCGGTTGTCGAGCCGAGATGACAGTTTTCATTATGTTATTTATTTGTTCTCTTTATTTATCTGTGAAATGGAGCACTGCAGTAAACAATTCCCTACAAGGGATTAATAATGGATTCGATTCGAATAATGCTAGTCAAGTTATCTCAGAACATAGCAAACTTTTTGCTAACAACAACAATAATAATAATAATAATAATAATACTGTGTGTCTGTAGTGCATGAATCAGTAAAGTCTTTCTATACTTGTGAGGACCAACCAACACGACCTCACAATGAGGGTTTAAAACTGAAGTGTGGTCCTCACAAAAGACAGAAAAACTAATCTACACACACACAGTAATGAAGATGTTCCTGCTCAAATGAAAATTTCTGTGACCTTTTCTTATACCGACTCCATCTAATAACACTGACTGCAGCTGTGTGTGTGTGTGTGTGTGTGTGTGTGTGTGTGTTCCCTGCAGCTGAAAGACAATCTGGAAGATCAGACTAAACTCTGCAGAACCAGCACAACACAATCTGACTGAGTGTGTGTGTGACGACTGATTTACACTGATTTAGATCAACACACACACACACACACACACACACACACACACAGTGAAGGTTGACCTGCAGGTACAAACAGTAACTGTAATGTAGTCCAGTTTACGCAGAATGCACTGCAGCATGTGGGTCAACAGCCTGAGGATAAAAACTTTATTCACACACACACACACCGTCTACTTACACACAGGCTGGGTGTGGTTATTTATAGAACCCTTTCACTGTTTGGCTCTGTGTATTTACTGGAATGTGTCAGCAGCCAGACTCCTCTGGCTCTGTCTATCTGCTGGATATGCCTCCACTGGAGTCTGTGTATTTCCTGGTCTATTTTAACTTCCCAGGGCTCTGTGTGCTGGGTTTACTCGCGCTTCCCGTGAGGGTGTTTGGTTGCAGCAGTGAGAGGCAGTGAGTCTCCCCAACAGGTGAAACAAACAGCTGCTGAAAGGTTTAAAGTTTCATCAGGTGAGCGTGTCGGAGCAACTTCCTCCAGCTCTGCAATGTAGAAGTCTCTGGGATCACACTAAACACTACATTCATGTTTGTTGAGCTGGTTCTATAATTAAAATGGGGAATCTGATACATTCGCTGAACATCATAAGGTCCTGCAGAGCAGTGATCAGAA
>BRZM01000133.1:932578-956348 GCA_033238685.1 Lates japonicus
TTTGATTTATTTTTATTTTCCTGTCGATTCACCAACATCTCATCAGAGTCCAAACCAGACTGAAACACACTGAGACCAGGATTTAATCAGACCTGCGCTGTGGCACAGAGAGGACGGACTAATTCAGACAATTAAAGTCCAAAGAGACCAGGATCAGGACTCCAATCAGAGCTCAACAACAAGAGGCACTTTATTATCGGAGCTGCATTCAGAGAGGGAACCTGAAGGACTCATTACTGTTCATCCTGCAGCTGCACAGACACAAACTGACCCCTGACCCGAACTGACTGAAAACCTCTGATCTGAAACTGAAACTCATCCAGTAAAACAGGAGAGAAACTGCAGATAATCTAAAGCTTGTTTGTCTTGTGTTGAAGACATTTTAATCAAAATCTGTTGCTGTGGGTTATTAATTATAACCCTGGTACACTGAAGAGCTGCTGTGCTGCCTTCACTGTCCTCTGTTCCCGTGGGACTTCAGTTTAATGTTGTCCTGTTTAACTCTGGTGAGGACCGTCCAACAGCCAATCACAGGACAGGATTCAGTGAAGTGAAAGTGGTCATCAAGATTATAAAGACTGATCCAGATCACGACTGATCCAGATCACGATGACTGATCCAGATCACGACGACTGCTGAATGAATCCTTACCTGTCAGTCTGGAGACCTGATGACTTAACAAGCTGCAGTCTTCGTTGGAGGCGGAACTTTTCAACCCATTCTGGTCTGGTCTGATCCACGCTGACGTCAGCACCTTTATTTTGAAGAGACTCTGAAATCATGGAGCGGATGTGAAGACTGGAGCCAGATTATCAGGACCAGGCCGGACTCTGAAGCTGAAAGCAAAATGAAAATCTCAACTCAGTCAGTTTTTATATAAACATATAAAATCTGTGAAACATTAGAAAATGATTTAAAAACTTTTTAAATTAAATAAATTTGAGACATTGCATTAAAAACATTTGTTATACCCATCACAGTCCCTCTGAATATTCAACTGGTAGTATAATATAATATAATATAATATAATATAATATAATATAATATAATATAATATGATTTAATATAACATACATGATAATATGTGAAGGTGTTTTATATGTTCCATACATGCAGACACACTGTAAATACAAAGAATGAAAATGATTCATATTAAATATAAAATGATCAGATTATTGCAGTAATGTAGTATTATCATACTGTGGTATTAGTAGTACTACATGTACAGGACTCAGTATACTGTGTGTATTAGTACATGAGGTGAATCTGCTGCAGAGACATATGGTGAACACCTCCTGGGACCTTTTAGCCAATCAGATTGCTCTGCCTGCAGGAGGCACTGCACCACACACACACACACACACACACACACAGATGCTCTCTGTGTGTTTCTGATCTGAAATCAGTAAAGTTACTAAATGCAGCTGCTGCAGATTTGAATGATTCATTAAATCAGATTTAAATATTTCTACATTTCGCAAACAGGAAACAGACAAACCCATTAAAATAAAAGACTTCCTGTTAAACTCAAACCTCTGTTAAATGACATTTAGAGTTTTCAGGTAACATTAAAGGTTCCTCTGATTAACGTTAACGACATGTTACAGATTCACACAGATACTGATGCTGAAGCAGGTGACAGGTGAGATGATGAAATGAATCATAATGTGATTTAGATGCACTAAATGTTTTGATGTTAATATTCACTCATCACAGGCAGACTCTCAGGTTTTATCTCAGGTTTTATCTCAGCTGTTCCACGATGAGTTTCTGTGAAGACGCTGAACTGATTCTCGGCTGTCACAATCTCTCTCCGGCTGTTGGACGTAAATCGTGAGCTGCTGAATCGTCCAAACTGGATGTTTCTCCTCAGGGAGTCCAGACTCAGCAGTCTGTGTTTACTGCAGGAGCTGCCTGACCAAGCTCCTCCCCCTCTCAGATGCCATAACCCACAAATTTACGCCAAATGGCCCGAAGACCGAGCGACTGCTGCTCTCAGCTCCGTCTAATTTTAGCTGCAGCGTCACCACAGTAAATCTCTGTGGACATTTACTTACTGTGTTACTGTGTGTGTGTATGTGTGTGTTTGAAGCTGCCAGCATTGAGTGTTGAATGCCAAACACAGAGAAGTCACACTGAGTGAATAATGAATCAGTGACATTAGTGAATAATTAAAAGAGTGAACAACTGATTAATCGTCAATTACTGAGTCTAATCAGTGAATTAATGAATCAGACAATCACACGCCTCACCTCACATCAGCCTCTGATGGAGCTGATAGTACACCACTGACAGACAGGACGACAGGCAGGTCAGTGACTGTCATGTGACCATTTTAAAGACCTCCATGTTGAATGATGAAGCGACCGTCGGCCATGTTGGACAAACATCAAAGTTCAGTTTTTCTCTCTGAGGATGAAAATGATTCATCTTTTACTTGTATTTGATTTTTTTCATCCTGTTTCCCCCAAGGATACGTCTGATATTAAATATAAGATATGAAAACGTCTGGACAAACGTTCCAGACCTGTCTGTCTACCTGTCTGTCTACAGATCAGTTTCAGTTTCACAGGCAATGACTCTGGATGATTAACAACAGTAAACAGATGATGCTGAGCTGGCAGGAGAGCAAAGGTTAGCAGCTCCAGACATGATGCTGAACAGTTTCCTCTGACTCCTGCACATCAGGTGACCTTCATGATTAATGACAGATAACGAGGACTAATATAGATTCAGCAGCGGTTGGTGTTGGGGTTTAATATTTGTCGACCATTAAACTCAGTGACAGCAGCAACATCTTTGACTCAAGTCTGAACTGAAGCAGCTGACTGCAGGAGGTTCCTCCCACAGTCCAACAGTACGATTAATGCCTGCAGGTGTGAATGTGGATGGTTGTCTGTTTCTGTGTGAAAAGAAAAAAAGAGGAATTCAAAACACAGATTTCTTCAAAGTAAGGTGAAATATTTCAGTTTTAAATTCTAATATAAAGTGTTTAGTTGCTTATAAAAGAATGAGGCGAACAGACTGAGCGACACAGCAAAACCTGTGCATCGTTTACCTGATGTTTCCATCTGTAAATTGACCATAACTGATCATGTGAGCAGAGTTCATTCACATATGAATACAGGGAACAATTTACAAATCCTGTCAACATAAAGTTGTTTATATTTAGCATTTGGCTTCATACTGCCATACATTTTCTCTCCCTTTGTCTTGCTCTGTGTTACAGGTGGTTTGTGTGTGTGTACTGCTGACTGGACAAGTTTCTCCAGCAGAGTTAACCTGTGAAACTCTAATCCTCCTGTCGACCAACCTGACAGGTAACTTCCTGTCTGTCTTCCTGTCTCTGGTTCTACATTTTAAATTGTCAAAACATTTGTTCAAAGTGCTAATTTCTGCTCTCTCTCTCTCAGCAAGGACGTTGGCATTACTAAACCAGACATTCACCATCAGTAACTCCTCAGGTTTGTACATCCAACTGTTAACTTTTATCTCTGTGAACCACCATAAACAAGAACAACAGTCCTCAGTTCACAGGTTCTCAGCATGACTTCTCCCCTTGGACCTGGGGCTGTGGTTTACCTGAGCAGCATTTGGAAGTCCAGATCTAGGATCCGTCTTGAACACTGTGGACCTGAGGATTATTTCAAACAACAACTAACCTCAAATTAACTACTCTCAGTACCCCTAAATACCCAAGATTACCAAAACCACATGGGAGAATCTTGAAGTACTCAGGACTACCCCAACAAACAAGTGTCCCTGATTTTTTTATGTTGATAACATAGTGGTAACCTTAAATAACTAGAGCTACAAAAGAGTATATTTATGTACCCTAAAAGTTATCTTTAACTGCACAGGAGTAACCTTAAGTACCCAGGACCACCCAGGATTACCCTGCTGGACCCTGGACTTCTATAGATCACGTAATAAATTGTGTCCAGCTGCTTCACAGTAAAAGTGTTGTCCTCTGTCTGTCTGTCTCTCTCTCTCTCTCTCTATCCGTCTGTCTGCAGGTTCATACTGTGACCTGTCTGTGGACGGTATCGGGACTTGTTGGCCTCGTAGTGCAGCAGGAGAAGTGATCTCCAGACCCTGTCCTGAACAGTTCAATGGAATCCACTATAACACCACCAGTACGTACCTGTCTGTCCACCTGTCTGTCTGTGTGATCAGAGGTCGGAGTCTGTGAACTGACACTGAGGAGATGCAGAGATGTTGTGTTCAGGGTCCGTCTGCTATGATGAAGTGGGACACAGCGTGTTGGAGTTAATACAATAATCTTCATCCCTCCCGAGGACTCAGCCAATCAGAAGCTGCCAATTAAGAGTTAGCCAATCACGGCTCAACACTCTGTGGTCTCACTGACGTCTAACAACAGTCTGAGGAGACAGAGGAGGATTTACTGACTTTTCATTTCCTGCCAATTGGATAGATTACACTAATTCCCTGCGGAGAGAGAGAGTGTGTGTGTGTGTTTCTGTTAATGTGTGTGGGTGGCAATAAATATCCAGTTTAATTAGAGGTTTAGTTGTTGATCTGACTTAATAACATGAGTCATCTGTGTGTGTGTGTGTGTGTGTGTGTGTGTGTGTGTGTGTGTGTGTGTGTGTGTGTGTGTGCGTTAAACCAGCTGGAGCTCATGTCTCACTCCACCTTCATCATCGTCATCGTCTCTTCACACACTGAGAAACGCCCTCGTCTGTCCTCTGATGTAGTCAAATCTCTGGCCTCTGATTGGTCACCTGAGCAGCACCACCAATGGGGGGGGCTGTGACACCAGTTAGACGACCAGATTACAACTCTGGTGTTGCTGTGGTTACGCTGTTGTTCATCAGTTATGAGAAACTAAAGCATCGATGACTCAGGATCAGTGATCTGATCAGAGATCAATTACAGGAGACAGTTATTGCACAATGAAGTACTTCTACTGCGGTACTTACACTTGTAACCTGTGGTATTACTTCCTCCACCACTGCTCAGAAAGATTTATTCTCCGATTGTCTCGATTGATTAACATATTGGTCCTGATCCTGACATTGATCCTCGACACAGAACGGGGACTTGTTCAGTCAGTTCGTCTGTTTTTATTTAATCAGTTTTATATCATCAAACCCTCTCAGTTCATTTTCACTGAAATATTGATCTTATAAAGTAATCACTA
Organism: Lates japonicus; assembly: GCA_033238685.1. NCBI lineage: Eukaryota > Metazoa > Chordata > Actinopteri > Centropomidae > Lates > Lates japonicus. The sequence continues at coordinate 937,743 of BRZM01000133.1, forward strand.
TCCTCCTTTGTGTGTGTGTGTGTGTGTGTGTGTGTGTGTGTATGTGTGTGTGTGTGTGTTCAGACCGGGTGTACAGAGAGTGTCAGTCGAACGGCAGCTGGGCTCCTCGAGGAAACTACAGTCAGTGCACCGAGATCATCGTCCTGGTGAGACTAATCAATACACTGATCAGAACATTCCATGATGATGATGATGATGGTGATGATGATGATGACAAAGGTGATGATGATGATGTTGATGATGATGATGATGGTGATGATGAAGGTGATGATGATGATGGTGATGATGAAGGTGATGATGATGATGATGATGATGATGATGTTGATGATGATGATGATGATGATGGTGATGATGATGATGATGATGATGATGATGATGATGATGATGATGGTGATGATGATGATGATGATGATGTTGATGATGATGATGATGATGATGAAGGTGATGATGATGATGATGATGGTGATGATGAAGATGTTGTTGATGATGACGACGAAGGTGATGAAGATGATGATGATGATGGTGATGATGTTGATGATGATGACGATGATGATGAAGGTGATGATGATGATGGTGATGATGATAATGATGATGATGGTGATGATGAAGGTGATGATGATGTTGATGATGATGATGAAGGTGATGATGATGATGATGATGATGATGATGATGAAGGTGATGATGATGTTGATGATGACGATGAAGGTGATGATGATGATGTACACTGATGTTTTCAGCAGAAATGCTTTTGTTGTTTGTTGCCTAGTAACAGTTTCTTGGAGTGTTGAGTGTTCTTGACATGAATGAACGAGCTGCACTTGAAAGCATCATTCACTCAGCAGCTGTGGAACTGTTTGTTTAAATTCATGAAAGTGACTTTAAAATAAAGTGAAGACAAACCCTAGACCTGAACCAAGACCCTGGATCAGGGACAAGATACAGGGACCAGATACAGAGACCAGATACAGAGACCAGGTTCTCACAGCTCTGTTGCACAGAAGCTTCAGCTCCTTTTTAAAGATGAAAAACGACTTCATGTTGGGTCTAAAGGACAGAGAACACGCATGTCCCCAGACACATGGAACAGGAAAACACTTTTAGTGCCAGAGACTGACTGTGTGTGTGTGTTAAAGTTAACACATCTATTAGGTGATAATGTGTTTTTCTGATACTGTCATCTATAATGGATCATACACACTCAGAGGGCAGAGATTTGTTCTGACTGTTTGTTGACCTCAAACCACTTAGTACCTCCTGTCTCCCTCCCTCTATTTGTCTCTCCCTCTTTATCTGTCTCTGTCTCTCTGAAATCTGTGGACTAGTGACAGAGGTCTGGGACTAGTGACAGAGGTCTAACACTAACACTTTCTGACAATGAGCCACAGAATCTGATCTTTAGGTTTTGTTATGTTATGATCTAGACAAACACATCAGCTGCAACACACACATACACACACATAAAGAAACACACAAACATCAGAGAACAAACAAACATAAACCAATCAGACACAAGTTTGAAAATGTCAGTGTGAACAAATGTCCAGAGAGTGAACCATCTGTCCTGTGCATGTGTGTGTGTGTGTGTGTATGTGTGGTTGTGAGTGTGTCCATATGTTGTGTCATGAAACACAGTTAGTGTGTCTCTTTCCCACTGAGAGAATCTGTCACCTCTCTCCCACTCTTCTGTGATTGGACGGTTCAGTTGGCTGCTGTCCAATCACAGAGCTGTAATTAATGAGGAAGTTAGGTGTGTGTGTGTCCAGTCTGAGTCTGATGGGGGGTGTGAGGATGGTTCCTGGTCCTGGCCGACCGTGGTGGCAGCTGCCATTTTCTTTTTGTTAGTTTGGTTGTTCATGTGTTTGGTTAAGTTGAGTAATTTTCCTTTTGTAAAAATAAATTGCTGATTTTTAACCTGCCAACTCGTGCCGTCTCCCTCTCTTGTCACAGTTGTCGAGCCGGGCTGTGACACCAGTGAGTGGTGGCATATGGAACAACACTGTAGCGTCCAATGTGGCGGCTGATGTGCAATTCTGCCATCAAAAGCCATGAATATACAAGAAAACAGCTTTTTAATAGCTGTCCACTGTAGTGGCCATTGTGAACGAAAGGGTTAAATCAATATTCAAAAAAGTTTTGAATGTGCAGGTAGAACATATTATTTTTTCCATATACAGTGTTCAGTTGTTTAGTCATGTTTCTTCAACGCTGCAGTTTACAATAATAACAAAATGTATGAAGACAGTAAAGTACAAGTAGAATAAATTCAAGAAAAGTGCAATTAACAGTGATGTCACATGTCACCTCTTCTGTCATTAAAAAAACTCAAAGTTTCAACTGAGTAAAACTGAACATTACTGTGAGAGGATTTCATGTCTTTTAGATTTTCAGATTCTTCTCTATCATCAGTCCTATCAGGAGGCATCTAAACAACCCCAGATTCATGAGGAGACCAGGCTAACTGTTTCCCCTACTCTCAGTAGAGTAGAAGAATCTGATGATCTGACAGAGAACAGTGGGTTCATTAAATGTTGAACTACTCCTTTAATAAAATCACACTTGAATCTCTCAGAGAGAGAGACAGGAGACTCATGAAGCTGTCTGTCTCTGACCTGTCGCACTGCCTTCTCTCTCACTCACACACACACACACACACACAGCTGATATCAGTGTTGTTGTTCTTGCAGAGTGTGATGTTGTGTCACACTGATAGAGAAAAGTCCTGCTGCTTTTAATGCAGCAACACACACACAAATGCATGTGTGTGTGTAACTGTAGACCGCAGAATGTTGTTGGACGAAGTCAGAGACGCCCGGCATTTCCTCTCTCTCTGTCAGCTCAACACGCTAAAATAAAATGATGTGTGTGTGTGGCAGCGTCCTGTGAGAGGTGAATGACAGACTACAGCTGACAGAGTCCTCCTACAGACAGGGGGCGCTGCAGTTACTCTGGAGCTGATTTCAGGAAATACTGACTATAAACAGTTTTAATATTCTTCATGTTCAGGTCAGACAGTTGTGCAGGTGATAAACTGTTTGAAAATCAAACTGTTTCCTGCAGAATGTCGACTTGTGTCATCTGTGATCTGTGAAATCTTTAAACTAAACTTGATGTTGTGTTGGTTCAGGCAGAGCACTGAAGTTATGTTTTTATTGGCTGTTTGCAGTATGCTTCATAATGATTGACTCCTTCACAGCTGTGTGGCCAGAAATATCCAATCATATCTGTGCAGGTATTATAATGTGGCACCATCACTGTTATTCTGCTGATCATGTTAACAGTTTGTTGCTGCAGCTGATCTGACAACTACTTTACAGATTAAAGTCATCATTCTGTGTCTGAGACCTGGTGATCAGCTGGTTGACAAACAGTCATCAGTTCAGATGCTGCAGAACAGAAGGACACAAAGCTAACTCTCTGCTGCTGTGCTGTTTGTACGATTGCTCAGATAGTGACATGTTTAAAACTGTACCAGTGGCTTCAACAGCTCTGTCTCCTGGATTCAGTTGCATCTCTCACCACCAAAACATTGGTCAAAGAGGTCTAAGCCCTGGTTCACTGAGGAAACACAAGCCCTAAGCAGGCCTGCAGGAGACTGGAGCATTTTACAGCTCGTTATTCTTTGGACTTTTTCTGCAGCAAAATAGGTGATATTACATAAAAAAAATTAGTTCCTCTAGGTCTAGACCTGCTCTATATGAAAAGTGCCTTGAGATAACTTCTGTTGTGATTTGGTGCTATCTAAATAAAATTGAATTGAACTGAATTCCAGAATTGGACCATGGGCTAAACAGTCTAAGCTCACAGAGCATTTAGGAAGATTCCAAATCCACTTTTGTTAGTTTAACTGCAGAAAAAAAGGTCGCAGCACCAGGACCGTGATTCAAAATGGTTGTACTCAGTCTCTTAATTAATCATGGGTGCATTTTGGGTGTAACATGCAATAAAACAATAAACAAGATGCCATCTCACATTCCTTTTAAAAGCCAGATAAACCTGGACTTTGGTGGATTGCTATACTGCTATACTGTTATACTGGTAGATCTGCCAGGCAGTAAGACTGAATGCTTCTCTGGAGAGAAAATGGATTGTGTGTTCAGACTATCTATGGCAATAGCAGGATGTGTAACAGAGTCTATGAGCCTTGTGCAACTGCCTGTGTAGGCACAGACTGAAACACTGAGCCACTGACTTTAGACCAGGTTTTGTTGGTCAGTCACTTTCCACTGCCTCAAGATATCTGTGCTCCTAACTACATCTCATTTTGAGACCAACAAACCCAAGGGCACTCAGATGGGTGCACGTGCATTTGTTATTTAAACAGTGTGGGCACTGGATGGGAAAATAATGATTGAGTCTATCTGAAACTAGAAAAGATAGTTGGTGTCATGCCTGGTGCCACTTTGGTGTAAGATATGGCCCTCTGGAATCCCCTCTGACCCTCTGACAACTAAACTCTCCAAAAATCTCTGGTCAGTTTTGGAACCTATAATCGTAAATGTTGTTCTTTTATCATTTACAACTGGGATCATCCCCACAAACTTCATAACTTAAGATACCATACCTCATTCCAGGGTTTCTTAATAATTGGATGGACCAGTGTCTTACCTTCTATACTTTTAGGACTAGACAGAGTTGTGTCTCAGCAGCTTTCAGTCCACCAATCTAACTATAATCTTTTTGAACCTTTTCAGTCTGTGACCTTTCACTCCACTGAAACCGCACTAACTAAAGTGGTAAATGATCTTCTCTGTGTTTTTCTTACTTGATCTCAATGCAGCTTGTGATACCAGTGTATATTATTGACCATGACCACATATACTCCCAGAACGATTGGAAAATAAATTTGGCATCTCTGGCCCTTAGCTGGTCCAACTTATCTGAAAGAACAGCATGTCTCCCATAATAATACTATATCACCATATTCAGATGTGAAATATGGAGTACCCCAGGGCTCTACACTTGGTCCTTTGCTTTTTCTGTTTATATTTCACTTCTTGGCCAAATTATTCATAGTCATGGAATCAATTTCCATCGTTAGGCGAATGATGCTCAGCTCTATCTTCCTGTAAAAGCTGGTGATCTTTCTCAAATCTGGTGATCTTTCTCAAATAATAGGTCTGTTTTTCTGCTGTGAAAGTCAGATGTCACAAAACACCAATTTGTTCAAGTAACAGTTACTTTATCAAAGACAGCCAAGAATCTGGAAGTTTAATCAGCCGACCATTGAGGCCGTTGTTATCTGCCTATGCAGCAGCTAAAACTCTGTCTTTTCTGGCCACAGCACATCTTTATTGACACTGTGGTGTGATCTAGACTAGATTATTGTAATTTTTTGTTTTCGGGCCACGTGATTGTACTAAAAGTGTTCAAAGGGTTCAAAATGTAAATGAAATATAGGACATTTTAGCCAATTTCACCAGTTTTAACTTCCCTTGATTGCCATCCATGTGAGATCAGACTTTAAGGTGCAGACCTCCTCATATCTGTTTGGTCTCTTTAAACCTCAGATTCCTTCAGATGCTCTTCACTCTCAGAATACAGGGCTCCTGCCCGTCCTCCTGCAGGTTTCAAATATTAAATGACTTTTAAAAGAAACAATCAAACTCTGAGTGTCAGGAACGTCAGCTGAAAGAGATTCAACATTGAACCTGAACTACACAAGTTTCATATGTAAACTGGTGACTGATGTGTATGAAGTGGTTAGTGTGGTACCAGTTGACTGGTCTGAGATCTTTCTGATAAATTTGTCTTGACAGCTGAATTGCTGCTGTTAAATTTTGCTGTGCATCTCTGATTGAGTCGTAGTCAGACAGAAACTCTGACAGCCGACTTCAGAAGTTTCTCCAGTTTCTCGCTGAAATCTCTGTGGACTCAAACCAGCTACAGTACAGAGCTGCTGCCAGACCTGAAACACATCCTCACACTGATGTACAAGTGAGAGTGTGTGTGTGTGTGTGTGTGTTTGCTGAGTGTGTGGTTTGTGAAGATCACATTGCAATTCAGATGCCAAGTAACTTGTAACTCTAAAACCTCCAAATGTGCAGCAATCACATGTGCTACTGTGTGAGAGATCTGCAGCTTCATTCAATTCCTGAAGTTTAAACTTACCTAGAAATTCAATGAAATTACAAACATCATAGGTCTTTTGCTCATCAACAGGACATCATGTGACTCAACAAAAACAACAACAACCTCCTCTGACATACAAGTATATGCTGTATTTTCTTATTGATCAGAACAGCAGTGGCCACAATCTGATAAACAGATGAAGTTTGTAGCAGTTACATTTTCATGTGTTTTATTACTATACATTTAATGTTAATTCTAAATGTCAAAATAGAAACTGTTTTGTTCTGAGACATTTTACAGACTTCCTGTCCAACTGAGAGATTTTCAAATTAAAGACATCTTTTACAAACTGTTGTTTTAACCTTTGTCTAAACAGATCTTAAATCTGTCTGGCTGAAATTTGGGTAAATGTATGTAAAATGAAGAATATTTCCCTCTGTTGAAATGATGCTTCAGCAACACAATCCACAATAAATCTGACAACACAACTTGTAAGGCTGGTGTTCCCTGTTGATTCTGTTTGTTTAATTTTAATGAAGAGTGGTGATGCCTTTTTACTTTACACATGAAACTGCAGAAAAAACCACAGTTCAAAGTTGTTTCTATCTACTCATTTCTGAATGTCTTTGCTGATTAGCTTAATGCAAAGTGTTTAGGCTAGCTAGCTGTTAGCTCCTGTGTGAGGCCTCTGTCAACACTTGTGCAGCACAGATATCTTCAGTTACCAGATATGAGTGATAATCCATCAATATTAAAGCTTTCCGGGGTCAGGACATAATTTTATAGCATACATGCTGAAGCTAGCAGTGCTAATCTGACTAGCTAAATGGTATTTCCTCTAGTAGGCTGTTAACCTTTCACACTGACCCTGCTCAGTTAGCAGTTAGCCTGGCCACAGCCACACTGAGCTAATTTAGACTGCAACAGTTGTTGGTGGCAGCAGTTGTTAATATCTGATCTCTGATCAGCTTGTTCACCAGTCAGCTGGCCTATAAATACTGAGTGCTGGCTTATCTTAAACTCTAACCTGGAGTCAGCACTGTATAAAACCTGAAGCTCGTCATTGAGCTAACGAGCAGCTCTTTAAAATTATTAACATCTAAGCCACATGGAGCTTTAGGATGAAGAGGCAGCGGCTGACAGACAGACAGGCAGACAGGTAGACAGACAAACGGCTCCTGCTGCAGTCTGACAGTAACACTCTGCCTGTCACCAGCTGCTTCACTCAGCTGTTCTACAGATGTTACCTGTCCAGGTGAGACACCTGAGTGTCAGTCTGTCTGTGGTCACACTGTTAGTTTAGCTAGTTTCTCCTGTAAGTTACTTCAACAGTTCAAATAAAAATATAGAACTTGAATGAATTAATAATCTGAAAACAAATTAAAACTGATTTTGTTTAATTAATAAAAACATTTTCAGATTCAGATCTCAACAGTGCACAACTTCTACAAACCTTTAGCTGAATCACTAGTTTCATCTGTAACTGAGTAATCATCACCATCATCATCATCATCACCACCATCATTATCCTCATCATCACCATCATTATCAACACCACCATCATCATTGTCACTGTCACTGTTTTACTGAGTCTGATGACCTCATGACGTACAGAGTTAAATTGGAGAGTCACTAACACCACAAACAGAAACATCCTCTGTCAGCTTCAAAATTTCCTCTGTGATTAAGTTTACAGTCAGATCTGGATCATACCGGAACCATTCTTTAGTTATGCGGCTATAGACAGATATGGATTTCCCATGATGCACTGAGCTTTTCTCTCCTCTCTCCTCCTGCAGGAGCTGTAGAGTGTGACTGTAAACCACCTCCTGCCCCCATGATCCTGCTCAACACACACATAATAATGATGACAATAATAATAATAATGATTATTATTATTATCATTATTATTAGTCTGGTTCTGCTCGAGATTTTTCATCTCCACTGTCACCTGGTGCTGCTCATGGCAGGGAGCATGTATAATGATATGAAGAGTTTGGTTTAGACCTGTGTCCTGAGATAACTTCTGTTGTGAATTAATTGGTGCTATATGAATAAAATTAACTTGACAGTTCATTGTAAAGATGTCATGAACAATGAATCCACAGTCAATTCAGATTCAGATATAAAGACTGATTAACTGATCACTTATTTATTATTCTGTTAGTTCTTGTTAATAATAATCAAGTTCCTAAATTCTGGTTATCAGAGATTTAGAACATGATCCAGTTTAGACCTGAATTTGAAGTTATGATGAAGATTCTTGGTGAAGGTGGGAATATTTTGAGGATAAAAAATTTGTGAGTTTGAATCTGAGGAGTAAAACAATACTTGATGGTGTTGTGAATGTCAAACCGAAACGTCCAACAGAGCAAAGCATGATGTCTTTCTCTAACCTCTGACCTGAACACACACTGAAATCATCGAGAGCAGAACAAACAGAGGAGAGTTTACACTTACCTGCTTCTGTTGTTTATTCACAAATAAATCCAATCAGTCTCTGCAGCATGTCTGTCTGTCTGTCTACCTGTCTTTCTGATGAGCTGTCTGTCTCCCTCTGTCTGATTGACTGTGTGACTGTCTCTCTCTCTTTCAGCCTGTCTGTCTCTCACTCCAACTGTCTGTCTGGTGTCTTCTGGCCTCGCCTTGCTTCGCCTCTCTGACTGAAACCTGAGAGGTCAGGTAGTGTGTCATCACACTCACACACACACACACTCTCACACACATACACACACTCACAAACACACACACACACACACGAAGTCACATGTTCATCAGTTGAGTCCTTTTTTAAATTCATTTGTTAATTATAGAAATTATCTGAACATTTCTGAACACTGTGATTGGTCAGTGAGCTCGGTCCTGAATGAGAGCCACAGAGGGGGCCGAGTCCACCTTCCCACCGATGAGGCGAACCAGGATTTGTCCCGTTAGTCCAGATGGCGACTGTAACGGTCGGTACTATAGTAAACCCCAGTCAATGACAGACGGCCATCAAACTGTGACTTGTTACTGTTGCTCTGTTTAATGTTCCACCTTCATCCACAGTTTGTTTCTGCTTCTCCAGACATGAGCTCCTCTGTTTGCTTGGTGCAGTGCATTATGGGACAAAAGAATCAATGGTGCAGCCTAATGTTTCAGACCCAACACCATACACACCAACTAACCAGGTAGAGAGAGTGTTGCTGAACTGGGAGACCAGTCATCTGAGAGCGCCACCTGGTGGTGAGTCAGAACACATGTGAACTGTGCAGAGTGTTTTCAGTTTGATCCGGGTCAGCAACAGAAACATTTAGCTTTTAACTCTGTAACATGTCACAGTTTAAAGTTTTCTACAGCCTCCACAGACCAGTTCATGAGGCAACAGCAGCAAAGTCCTGCTCTGAGGAACATGAAGACAAACTGAGTCAGACGCTGCTCCCCACTGGTGGAGGAGGAGAAGTGTAACACATATAGAAGATGACTGAAAGGCAGAGGTGGGACATGTTGTCCTGCTGAAGGATCTTATTTTGAATTTTAGAAAGATAAAGTGTTAAAGTGTTCATCATTTAATTACTGTCAGTATGAGTTCTGCTACATTATCTGATCCTCACCTGATAACACACCTGCCTCTAATTCCCCTCATCAGCCACTCAGCATTTAAACCTACACATTTACTCCAGTCCTGCTTCCAAAGTCCTCTATCCAATCCTTTACCTGTCCATGATACATGTGACCTGATTATCTGTCCCCAGACACCAGATTTCTGTCCTGTAAACCTCCTGCTGCCTCCATCAGACAGTGAGAAGGTTTTAAAATTTAGATTCATAAAGTCACACAGTGAGTTGCCACCTGCTCCAACCAACACTTTGATATGTGGACAGGTGCTGGGAACTTTGATTAGCGAACAACATGTTCTATCTACTAAGACACAGCAAACGCAAAGTCCCTGTACACCACCTTCTCCACCTAACATCTGATTCAGTAAAAAAATTATGTGGTTTTTAATGTTTTGAAAAAGATACTCTGTTGTTTCTATTTTAAGACTTTGGATGACTCTAACTCTAACCCTAATCTTAACCTGGATGGACTCAGTTCTATCTACAACTAAGGAAAGAAAAAATGATGAAGCTGTTTTCTATTTAGGGTAAATATTTGCTCCATTAGAGGTCCAGTAGAGAACAGTGGCTGTTTCCTATTTAAGGTGGTGTCAGTAGATGTGTGTTCAGTGGAGGATTGTAGAATCTGTTTCAGATCTATTTGCAGTTTGTCTCTCTGCAGGAGAAATCCTGAGAGGATTCGTCCATTAGATAATTCTCTGACCATAAATGGAGCTGATGGACTGATGGAAAGTATTTAAACTGTCTCACAGAGAAATCTCCTCTGTTTCCTCTCCTCTTCCTCTCTGTTCTCTTTCACTCTGTTATCTGACTCTACCCTTTGTTTTTGTTTTTCTATTTTATCATGGCCCCAAAGAAACCAGAACAAAAGAAGGAAGCAGTGAAACTTTCTCCAGAACCAGAAGTTGCTAAAGAACCAGACTTCGACCCACACAGCATCAAGGTCTGACTGTCTGTACCTGTCTGTCTGTTTCTGTCTTTACCTGTTTTTAAGCCTGAAATAATTTTAATAGAAAAAAACAGTTTTGGAAATCATGTGAATAAAGAAACATTTGATGAACTTTGTCCTAGGGCTAAAGTTAAACAGAGTATAGAATAGAAACGTCTGTCAGCTCATTCTTTTCATGAACTGCCTGAAATGAAGGTCAATGATTCAACAGTAATGACAGGGTTAAGGTTAACCCTTTCATTTCATTCTCAGTAAAGGACTGATGATGGCTAACACACACACACACACACACACACACACACATAAAGCACAGAGCAAAACTAAAGTTTAGGAGAACGTCAACATCTGGTTGTGGAAGACGAGAAATTATTTTACTTGATGAATCCTTGATGTTTTTATGTAAAGACCTCAGTCAGTTTTCATCGATTCCAGATCAGTATTTTCTGTGATTTTTTTTCAGATTGAGTTCAGTGGTGATCAGATTGAAGGTAAAGGAAACACACACACACACATTAATCTGACCCACCAGCTATGATATTATCACGAATCCCAGTGTAAACAAAGATGATCTGTATCTGATCCTTCAGTCTTTATGCTTACATCTGGTATTGATCATTGATTATCAGATCTTGTGGCAAACTCTAACAAGTGACTTGTCAACCAACACACTGTATGGGCTCTAGTCCTTTCTCCATCACTGAGCACACTCAACTTCTTTGAGGTCACTTCCTGTAGCTGTAGTTTGTCAGGTGAACTGAGTTAGCAGGAAGACCTGGACCTCCTGTAAATGTGGTCTGGCTGATCTGCTCACATTCCCATCCCAATGTGTTTTGTGTGCATTTACACCTGGTATTAACCAGTTTTTCCTTGCTCCAGTTATGGATCACATCTTAATGCCAAGTGTACATGAACCAGTTTCAGATGTTTAATCCCAGTGTAAACTCTTTGCTGTGTGTAGAGTTTAAAGAAGCCTTCCAGCTGTTTGACAGAACTCCAGACAATCAGATGAAGATCTCCTTTTCTCAGTGTGGAGACGTGATGAGAGCTCTGGGACAAAATCCAACCAATGCTGAAGTCGTCCGAGTGCTGGGACGACCCAAATCTGAGGGTACACACACACAAAAGTTTTTTTTGTTCTCCAGGTTACACTGTTACACTGAACTTATATATAAAATCTTAAAAATATATTCAGACTATTCATTCTTGTGGCAGAGGGAGCGTGAGAGTCAGACTCTGACATAAACTAAGTCCAACTTAAGAGGCACCATTATAGTACTGATGAGCTTTTAATGGTTTAGTATAAAAGTATATGTCATTGACTCTTTTCTTTTTGAACAGAAATGGACAGTAAACTGGTGGACTTTGAGACCTTCCTGCCGATGCTGCAACACGTGGCTCAATGTAAAGACAAAGTGAGATAAAGGTTTTCATCTGCATGGGTCAATGGTTAATCACTGTAATTTATTTATTGGTAAAAGTATTAATTACTCATAGTATGAGTGTTTGTGTGTTAACAGGGGACATATGAGGATTTTGTCGAAGGTCTCAGAGTCTTTGATAAAGAGGGAAATGGGACGGTGATGGGTGCTGAGCTGAGACATGTTCTGGTCACTCTGGGTATGATGATCAGTTTTGTTTTTGTTCATAAATGTGTGTGTGTGTATGAGACAGTTTGTTTCAAATATATTAAAATTGTTCATGAAAAGTTGGATATAATGATAAAAAGGTGATTTAAGACATTAAAGACTTCAGTTGTGTTGTTGTCTGGTTCTGGATGCTGTTACTTTATTCTGTAATGATGGGTTAGGGTAAGGGTTGGGTGCTAACCCTAACCCTAACCCTAACCCTGATGCAGTTAAACACATTCATTTTTTTCCAGACTGAATTTAGTTGTTTGTCTATTGTTTTCTAATCCTAACCCAAGTCTAATATATTAATTTTTTATTTTAACATATTCCTGCCTGTACAGCCTAAATCCAGGAAGCTCAGAAGTTGTGATTACATGTTGTGAATGATTTGTGTTATCAGGAGAGAGGATGACAGAAGGAGAAGTGGAGCATCTGCTGGCAGGACAGGAAGATGCTACTGGATGTATTAATTATGAAGGTAAAACTCACATTCAATAACAATACAAAATATATATACAGACACAGACCTGTGAAATAATCACTGAAGAAAATGGCTTCTTCATCTTTCAGCTTTTGTCAAGCACATCATGGCTGGCTGAAACATCATGTGAGTGAGTTCACTTTTTCAACAGTAGAATCAACTGAATCTGGATTCTTCCATTCACAATCAGTCTGTTTTCTGTTTCAGGTCAGAGTCTGTTCAGACAGAACTTCTTGCTTTCTTCCTGCTTCATTTGTGAAAGTTCCAATAAAACTTCTGCACTTTCACCTACAGACTTTCAGCTCTTATTCTTGTGATTCCTTTTGGAGTCAGTGGTGTGTCTTATACACACCGTTATATATGTTATAATTCCCCATTAAATTTAGGTTATAAGGTGATGCCTCTATACCACTAGTATTAGAGTTACTTATTGTTCAACAACGTACTCCCTGACCAGACTCAGGTGGATGGGACTTAGCCCCTCAAGCTATTGTGACACACCTGAATTGGGTTAGGGTTAGAGTTTGTCAGTTAGATTAAAAAGTAAAACAACAAAAAGAGAAAATGTCTGCAAACAAATAATATTCAGAGTCCTGAGGATGTGAATCGTGGAATCATTGTTGCTGTGTTAACCATGAAGGTGTCACTGTCACTTTCTGCAGGAATCAGTGCATTAAGTCACAATAACAATGATGCCGAGTTCCTTCCTGATTATAACTGGCTCTCATGTTTTAATAAGAGATGAGATCATCATTAATATTTGAGTTTTTACTCACTAAGTTCAATAGAAAATAATCCTGTGGAGAAGTCTCTGTGATCTGACTGGTCTCTAACAGGTGAAACATCTGGTCACACAATGAAATATTACTGCATCAAAAACTCATACACAGATAATATCTATATTTGGTTGTTATAATAAATTATACATTTAAAATTTACATGTCTAATAGACCTTTGGCATTAGCACAATCAGTGGTTAGTAGGGTAATGCTGTTAGACTAAACATGTTTAACAGGATTTCTCTAATTGATCATATGAAAATACACATGCTGACATGATGTGTTTGACTGTGGAACATGGAGTTCTCTGAACTTACCAGCCTGTAGCTGCAGCTAACACTTTAATGTAACTGTTAGCATTAGCATTAGCTGCCCCAGGACTTCTCCTGAGCAATATCAGATATCCCTTAACCTTCCACAATTAAATGCTAAATGTTTTTAGTCCATCTCATTCATAACAGTCGTGTAAGCAGAGCGTCTGTCCATTGCTGTGGTGATGGTTGCTCGTCCTATAATTTGGTGATTCATACCCTCCCCCTTTAGAAATGCCCTCCACAGCTGTGAGATTATTTAGATTCAGTGAAACTATGAGACACTGATCTTATTAAGACTATGATCTAAAATGGCTCTGTTATTTCTCAAAGTGAGGGATAATATGTCTCAAAGGGAGAATGAAACAGGACTGAGACTTGAGAAGAAGGGGTTAGGGTTATTAGAATATCTCTTTGACCCTCCCCGTTTCGTTCGCCGACTCAACGGTTTGGTGTGGAGAGCCAAAGGTAATGCATGGGCCGGCGCATATCGCTACTAGGAACTCTGTACAGTGTGCATCTCTACATGAGGGAAGAAATGAGTTGTAGTTAGTAAGTTGAGTCTTGTCGTTAAAAGAAGGGTTAGGGTTAGGGTTAGGGCAGGAGTCAGAGTTAGGTTGGGGTTGGGACCTCAGTCAAGGTCAGGCGGTTAGGTTTAGGGTAGAGTTAGGGGTCAGGTTAGGGTTAGGGTCCTAGTAAAACTCAGACGGTTAGGTTTAGAGTAAAGTTGGAGGTTGGGTTAAAGGTCAGGGTCTGTATAGAAGTGTTAAAGTCGAGGTGAGCTCCAGGGTCCGTTCAGGTCCTGGGTCTTAGTAAAAGCTCCGGAGGAAGGGAAAACTGAGGATGAAGATCAAGTTAAGAAGCAGGTGGCCGCCCGGTTCTGGAATAACCAGTAGAGAATTTCCAGGTATCCCACTCCTAAATTAGTGAGGTGGGATACCTGACTGTTGGGCGAATAAATCCACAAATAGGGAGGGTAAGTATCCAATAAAGGGCTGCAAAATAAATAACATGCAATAAAAATATAAAATAAGTGCTGTACATGAGGAATGCTGTACACAGGTAAGTGCTATATACAAATAAGTGCTATACATAAAAAGTGCTATGCATGCATCTCCACACATTAAAATATGATAAGATATGTACATCATGCTGGATAAAACATAAAACATGAAATCATTTTAATTAAAAGGAAAATATTTTTGTTTAGAAAAAAGACCCTAATTGGATGCATTCCCTCCTATATTGTTAGAAATGTTTTTATTTTATTTATATATATATATATATATATATATATATATATATATATATATACACATATATGTGTTCTCCGTCATGGGAGGATTGTTTAACTGCTATAAAGGATTACCCAGTCTTCCAGTGGGCCCCGTAGATAAAATTCATAACTGGTGGATGATATGAAATATAAAGAATCAGAAAAAGAGGGGTGAGTGAGAAAGGAGAAACACTCCAAAATCCCAGCATGCCTTGAACGCAACACCTAAATTATAGTTGCCGAAAAGAACTCTGGGGGCAAGAATCCAAGGATCATGTATAATATTAGTTTAAAAGCATGCTCAAACATTATGTCAAGAATATGTTATTCTTGCTTATTTATATTAACACATTTAATTAGTAGAATATTTATTTATTTTATTTACATAGACATGTTACATGCACTCGTGTGTATACAACCAACATAACATAAACACACACACTTATATGCTACATGCATCCACATCTATCCACCAGATGATTATAAGTTATTTTAACGGGGTCACGGGTGTCAGTGGCACTCATACATACTAGCAGGAATATTATTCAATTGGTCTTGATAGACCAGTTATGTCACCCAGTGATTACGTGTTATAAAGAAGGAAACGGAAATGAAGAGGAAGAGCCACAATAACAGGTAAGATTTTAATTGTATTTTTCATTAAACCCAGTGGATCGACTGCTTGTATTTTGTATCCATTGTCGCTCAATTCGACGCCTCTGTTGTTTGACCAGGTCCGCTTGCTATCCAGGATTCTATATTTAAATGTTCAAGGCCGATTGATGAAAATGCCTATGCAGGATGGATGTACCTTCCTCCCCGTATACGGGCAGCAGGTGTTGTGGGAGATTCTGATTTTGCAGTTTTTCTGTTTCCCAATATAGAATTTATTACAGTGTGTACATTCAATCATATAGACTGTTATGGTTTGTGGAGTGCATCTGGATGTTACTGTAGCTCCCTCGCCCTGAATGACTATTTACTATCATATAATGTGAGTATTTGAGTAACCATTTGTCTGTGCTTATTGTTTCTGGAATGATCAAATCGTGTGTGAAACCAATATGTCTGATAGATTTTACTTTTTATAATGTAATCGGTGAAATATTCATGGCTCATGAATTCTGTGTTCGTGGAAGTTGGCCTTGCCTGAAATTAAACCTGAGGTCCTGGAATATGTTACCACCAACGGGACAAGTGCGAGACTGTTTTATTCGTTTTGTAATCTCCTTTATTATTAAAGGAGTTTCTGACCGAATCTGATCGACTCAGGAAGTGGCTGGAATAATCCTCTAGGTCTAAGGGCTGTGAACAGAGTCGAGGTAGCCCTACTCCATGTCCTGCTGGTAAGTGCATATCCTATGGAATCTTATTAGCTGTGATTGATGATCCTTTAAATGTGTGTCTGGGTGATAGCTGTCGTGTAAGAGGGTGTGGCGGGTTTGTCTCTTTGAAGTGACCTTAGTGGCCAGCTGTTTCAGTGGACAGTGTGATTATGGAAGAAGACCCACAGGTCCAGAAATTCGACCTCTGTGTTTGTAAGTTCGGCGAACTTTATTTTCGGGTAGGAATTTAGGATTGCTAGAAATTCATGGAATGAGTTTAGACCATCTGCAGCGGGCCGAAAATATCACAAGATAGCGGAAATATAATAATGGAAGTGTTTGGCATTTTTTGAGCCGCTTTCTCCCAGTCATAAATAGGACGTCGGCATAGGAGGGGGGAATATTTTCTCCCATAGCGCAACCACAGACTTGCAGATAATGTTTATTATTGAATTGGAAATCATTCCTCGTTAATGTGATCTCCAAAAGTTGGAGAATGACATTATCTGGGCGGTCGGGGTCCGGCATTTTGCGTAACGCTTTTGCCACTGCCTGTAGCCCTAAAGTCGTGTCAATGTTTGTGTATAAGGAATCAATATCTATTGAAAATAAAAAAGTACCTATCGGTACTGTTAAATTTTGTAATTTTTTTACAAATTCCTAGGTGTCCTTAATGTAACTTGGATGGATTTGCGCTAATGGGTTTATGTAATGATCGATAAATTCCGCTATACGATATGATTCTGAGCCGCAGTCACTTACAATAGGTCTACCTGCAGGCACCTTAAACGGGACCGTCCAGGTATCTGATGGTTTATGGATTTTCGGGAGGAGATAAAATAATCTGCAACGCGGATTATCTGGACCAAGGAGGTAGGTCATCTGTTTAGCCTTAATATATTTATCTTCATATAGTTTTGTAATTATTTTTCTAATCATATTTTGTGTTTCTGTCTGCAGAGGTTGTTCCAGGGGGACATAATAGGTGGTGTTGTTCAGCTGTCTTTCTGCTTCCAGGAGATAATTGAACCTATCCTGTAAGACTATTTGTCCTCCCTTGTCTGCAGGTTTTATGATTATATCCTGTCTTTTGCTGAGTGCAGAGAGGGCCTGTCTTTGAATCCCTGTAATGTTCGATTTAGCCCTGTAGTAGGCTTTAAACTGGGAGAGACATTCCTCATCCTTCCAGATCAGGTCTTGGATGGGCTCCGCCAGAGTTTCAAAGGCAGGTTCCCAGTTGGAGTTATTTGTAAATGGAACGTGTGGGAATTCTGTGTTATAGTGAAAATGATCCAAGATTTTTAATCTTCTATGGTAGGTGTGTAGATCACTGCGCAGTTGGTCAGGATCTGGTGGTCTGGGTGTTGGAATAAATGTGAGTCCCCTCTCTAAAATCTCCCTTTCCAAGTGATTTAGTTTGAAGGAAGAGCAGAGGTTCGTGATATTTGAATTTTGGGGAGTTGCTATAGTGCACTGCTCCCCATTCACATGTTTAATTGATCCACCCAGTGTTCGGCTATTTTCTGGGCCGTCTCCTTAGTCCAGTGGACCGGATCTCTTGGTTCGGTCTTGAAGTGGAGCGGACTGATCTCGGACAGGTAAGTGCATTTCTTTTCTATATAACTATTCAGGTGTGTTATTAGGTCCTTCTGCTGTTTCTCCAGTCTATTGCTGATGTTGATAATTGGTGTATAAATGAGGGCATTAGGAAATGTTTCCTTTGCTATTTTCAGCAGTGCATTAAGTTGTTTTATAATTGTAAGTGGCTGTTGCCGTCTAAGGCAGTTGTTCAAGCCCACTGACAAGACTGCTGTCTTCACTATTTTGGTAGGGGGAAGTTTCTTCAAAATCTCCCCTATATGGTGTAATTGTGCTCCAGGGAAGCTATCCATCTGGATTTCCTCACTGGAAAATTGTGGCACTCTGGCTAGATTTGAATCACCTATTATTATGATAGGTTTCCTAGGTGTGAGGTGCCAATTCCTAATTTTTTGCTCCGTTCTCTGGTGGACCGTGGGTTCACAGTCGGAGGTCCCCGCGGCCCCAGAATGCAGACAAGGTGAGGTGCTCTTAAGACAGGATTCAGATTGTGCAAGTTTTCGTGCATTATTGCTTTCTGAAAGATTTGCCATCATCATATCCTGTTCAGTTAGGTTTGGTTTTAGAGCTTGTTCACCAATGTCTGCAGG